>JAPDRQ010000189.1:0-60578 GCA_030247915.1 Neophaeococcomyces mojaviensis | reverse complement strand
GATGCCTGAAGTGGCAGACGGCTCGGAGATCATGGTTGGTATGCAAGTCCAGTATCCCGACCAAACTCGTGCCAAATGGGAAGCGATGGCTGCCGACCAGGACATCATGTGTGAATTCTATCGAAGGGGCTATGGTGATTGGCATGACACAGCTAGACAAATCATTGATCAGGTTTGCGCAGAGAAGCACAACCTCTACCTTTGGCCATTCCTTCGGATGCCAAAGTTGCGACGTTGGTACTCTAGGACCGGAAATGTCCTTTTACTCGGTGATGCTGCCCATGCTATACCACCAAGCTCAGGTCAAGGAGTTAATCAAGCATTGGAAGACGTAGATGCCTTAGTCTTGCTGCTCAAGAATAGCAGAGATTTGCTTGGCGCACTTCACACCTGGCAAACACTTCGTCAAGCAAGGATTGATGCAGTCTTCGATTGGGCGACGAATTCTACGAATGTCCAACGACTGCCCGAGGCCGAGCGCAACAGGTTGATCAAGGAGGGGAAGGTCAAGGATCCGAGAGCGACAGAAAATTTCGATGATATGAGCTGGCTCTACAAATTCAATCTGGAAAAGGAGATTGCTCACCTCACCAAAGCAGAAGCACATGCTTGACTAATATACCCTATACCATTAAGTGAGGATGAAATCCTCACAATTTCACAACTCTCGTCGAACATAGGCCTCAGCGAGGCACGGACGAACAGCATAGGCGGACCCCATGCAGTTTTGCCCTAGCGGAAACATTAAGCTAGAAGATGCATCTACAATCCGATGGACCACGAGGACATGTTGGTGGTTCTCCCGAGTTTTCCTGCTGCCTCCAGTAGTTGCGAAATGGTCTTTCCAACTGTCATCGAGACTTCTGGTATGAAAGGTGAATTGTGTCGGATTGAGAGGGACTAGATGTTTGCATTATTTAGTTTTGTAGAAGCCAAGAGTAACAGCGTAGCGGTTCAGGATTTCATCAATAAGACCTTGCTCACAAATCTGCACTACTCCTCTGAGGAGATGAGATCTGGCTTTCCATCCTGGTGAAGGCTGGAGGACTGTACCAAGAACATGAAACAATATACGTACTTACCTACTAGCTATTCAAGATGGCAATCTCAATATCAAGCAAATTGTGTGCGGTAAATCTTGGAAAGCGAGGTCACTAAGAGGACAAAGTACAGGGGGAGGTAAGCCAGGATCATTTCGACAGATGGAGCTTGTTGTCTTATTGGTCAATGTCCTACGCATGGATGCGATCACGCAGGACCCTGCCAGTCAACGTTGTCATAGACTTTACTTCATGAGGCTGTTCAATAGTGGCTGCATTTAGATCCCGCCGGTACTGATGTCCATCTTGCAATCTGACAAACTTGAAAGGAGGCTTGAGATTCAATGAGTGATTGTGCACTTAAGGAGCATATCTCTCGCGCCTTGTCAACCAGAACCTCATAGGCATGACATACCTTAGTGCTCGAAGAAGATGATATGAAGTACGACGTACGCCCTCGAAACATACCAAAGGGCCTTTGGGAGGTGCATGGTAAAGGTTGTGGCGCATGAACTCCAAGTGTCTACCGTGGTACATCAGAGATGAACACGCTTCCGAAGCTTGTGGAAGCTCGTTTCCATTCAGGAGCATCCTCCGGGGGAGAAAGCTACATACCGCAGACTTTTTGGGGTGCGGCGCGAAGCCACTTAGCGCTTTTCACTCCCGATGTGCAAGTCAGACTAGTGAAGCCCGCACCGCTAAGCTATCCGACAAATCATTCAAGCTGTTCAACCTTCTAGAGTGTTACCCCGCTCTTCTCTTGCAGGAATCTAAGCAAGGACTGGAGCCAATGTCACCTTGATGTACCCTGACGCCAGCTCTGACTAGCATGTCGGTAACTACGATGCCTCTGAACCGAAGCACCCGCTATTCCGCTGTCCACTGAGATGTCACTCTGCGGCATGATTGCCATCTCGTGGCCATGCTGATTCACACACCACGTTTTGCTTCCAATGATCGACAGCAAGGCTTGTTCTGCATTGCGCTGTGTGAACAAATGTCCGAAAGAATTAAAATTCTTCGTCAGATATCTGGGCTGTAGGTCGTTCAGTGTCTTTGATGCCTCTTGAAGCTTCCATCTTCACCGCATGTGCTCGGCTTGAACAGATCGTTGCCACTTTCGGCATACATCACCAACGAAATGCTCTCAGGAACGTCACTACAGTCACATAGCAGCTTCAATGGCCACAGATACATGCAAGATCCGATACCTCCACGATCCCATCTACCGTCCAACACTGAGCAACGGGACTACGAAAATGGGAATCTGCAAGCCGGTAGAAAGAGACGAGAATCGGAGATGGATTCGATGAATGATTCCGGGGAGAGCAACAATGTCCGTCGACGCATAAGTCGGGCTTGCGACCAGTGTAATCAGTTACGTACGAAATGCGACGGGAAAAATCCATGTGCCCACTGCACCGAGATTGGCTTGCAATGCGAATATGCTCGTGTGCACAAGAAGAGAGGAAGGGCGCCCAAGAAAGATCAGGAATTCGCTATTGAAGAAAGCTTTTCTCGCAAGACTTCAGGAGATGGTTCCATAGACAACCAACGGCCACAGATACTGGCAAGAAAATATTCGCATGCATCGTACATGGGCAGTCAAGGCATACCAGAGAATGTCCCAGCGAACTCAACTCCTCCTGGTGGACACTTTGAGGTTACAGACCAAAATACATTTTACAACAATTACAATGGAAACACTGCCATGGCCATTACTGCAGCGTCGCATATGTCTGATGGTATGGTGGCGGGCCTGGCTCAGCAGCATTTCCAAGTGCCTAATGCGGCACCATATCCCTCAAATGGACTCGATGCCCTTTCTAACCAGTCAGGTCTGCAGCAGGGGTTCGGATTCCCTCTTGGAGATGATTACTCTGTCGCGTTCATGGGCAAGGCACCAATGGTCGAATCTCCAGACTGGATGGCGTTGACCACTCCAATGTTCATCACAGAAACACCTCTTATTGCAGCCCAGCCACGACCTCCGGACACACTGCGCTTTCCGGTCCTCAGGCCATTGTTACCTCATGTCGAGTCTATTATGCCTCAAAGTCTGGCCTGTGATCTCCTTGAGCAATATTTTGCCAGCTCAACATCAGCTTATTTACGACCGTCAAGTCCGTACATCCTCGGATACATCTTTAGGAAACGGTCAATATTGCACGTAAGCGAGCCCAGACCGTGTACACCTGCACTACTAGCAAGCATGCTTTGGATTGCTGCTCAGACCAGTGATGCAGCATTCTTGACTTCTCAGCTAGATGCTCGAGGAAAAGTGTGTCAGAGGTTGCTGGAGCTCACTATTAGTATGCTGAAGCCGTTGATACACAACTCTTCTGGTATGGTTATCGGCACCATCGGCTACACTTCTATGACACAATCTGATGCTGGTCTGGGAGGACTTGTAGTCCCGACAGACCATACAGGAACGAATAACTTGGATCGTGTGCAAATTGATAACTTGGCAACGTACATGCACCTTGCTACCGTTGTCTCGGCTAGCGAGAGGAAGGCGGCGAGTTTGCGATGGTGGAATGCAGCCTGGTCATTAGCCCGAGAAATGAGATTAGGCCGGGAGCTGCCCGAGGACATCCCTGTCGACGAAGGTCAGTCAACTTCTGCAGTGGAAGAATACCAAGCCAATGGCAATGAGGTTCGGAAGTCTTCCTACAGCGATCCGTCAGCGGCAGCAACCTCACGTCGGAAAGTAGTGACCGAAGAAGAACGAGAGGAGCGTAGAAGAGCTTGGTGGCTTCTCTATATGCAAGATCGGCATCTGGCATTGTGCTACAATCGGCCTATGTTCTTCTTGAACAAAGAGTGCGAAGGTTTGCTTCAACCCCTCGATGACGATGTATGGCAGTCAACACGATTTGAACAAGCAGCTTCTAAACCACGCGGACGTGGTTTGAACATTGAATGTACCTCACACAGTGTGTTTGGCTATTTCCTGCCGTTGATGGTCATTCTCGGCGAAATCCTTGACCTCAATCACGCTCGTAACCGCCCACGATTTGGACCTAGCGCAAACAGGCAACGCAACTGGGATGAAACTACCGAGGAGATCACTCAACAGCTTGAAACTTTCGAGCACAGCCTACGAGAGTTTGAGATATCACATACTCAAGCCAGTGAGCAAAACCACAGTGATGCCATTACTCCATCCGTAGCGTCAGGCAACACAGGTGAGAGCCACGTCACTTCCGAGGTAGGCTTGCAAACGAAGACCGTGGTTGCATATGGCACACATATCATGCACGTACTACATATCCTGTTGACCGGGAAATGGGATCCGATCGCCCTTCTTGATGATAATGATCTGTGGATCTCGTCGCAGTCCTTTGTGACAGCCACAGGCCACGCAGTGAATGCAGCAGAAGCCGTGGCGGATGTGATTGAATATGATCCCGACCTGAGCTTCATGCCATTCTTCTTCGGCGTCTACTTGCTTCAAGGTAGTTTTTTACTGCTCTTGTTCGCCGACAAGTTGCAAGGTGATGTTAGTCCAGATGTGGTCAAAGCCTGTGAGACGATTGTGAGAGCACACGAAGCATGTGTTGCGACATTGGATACTCAGTATCAGGTAAGCTGCACTCAACTGTACTCCTTTGGGATATGCTGACGCGATTCCGATAGCGAAACTTCAGAAAGGTCATGAGATCAGCGTTGCAACAAGTTCGGGGCCGTATCCGCGAGGATCCCACCGAACAACAGAACTGGCGCCGAGAAGTTCTCAAGTTGTATAGATGGACAGGCGATGGTACTGGTCTGGCCTTGTAGAGATAAACTGTTGAAATGATCTGTGGCGCATGGGGCTGATCTTTTCCGCGTCAAAGACCTTTGTGCCTTTTTTGATAGTGCTTGCAGCCACGAGGCCCCAGCACCCATACTTAGCTGATGATCTTGGGGGCGCGACACGTCAACAGTCCCTAGAGATACCTATTTTGGTTGTTTATCTTGGGAATATCCAATTGTCCAGTGAAAGGGCTTCAAATCACTTTTGTGAGTAGCAAACGTGCTTATGAGCTGGCCCAATTCTGGTTTGTTGCTTGATTGAAACATGGATGTCAACAGGAAGAGCTCCTGCTCTTATCTGCAGAAGCTATTCAACGAATCTTGGGAGCACAAGACTTGAATAATCTCATGCTGTTTCGCATCGCACGACCAAGCTAGGCAAGATCTTGCAAATATAGCGCTCGGAATGGGGGTAAGGCGTCGACCAGCATGAAAATGCTGCCATTACGATAGGTCAAATCAGAGCCCAAACATCCATAATCAACGCCCGGACGCCTATGGCTGTGGCCGCTTGGCTCGCTAAAACTCAAATTGTTTCATTGATTGGTCATTCATCTAAGACATGGACCATGGCGTGTACTGATTCTAGGCTCATACCAGCTTGGGCGCATCCTAAATTCCACACAAAATCCGTGTCTAAGCTGTTTTTGCTTCACCAAAGTACGACTAGATTTAGCCGTAGTCGGCTTGAGTTTCTTGGAGTTGAAAATGTTTGAATATGTCTCCGGTGTCACAATGCATAGATTGTGCATAAACACTTGCTGTCGAACCCGGTTAGCCGTTGTCTTTCCTTCACTCTGAGGCCACCATCCATGCTGCCAGCTACCAAATATACCAGCCACTGACGTTACTGCAACTTCGCACCTACCAACACAACCTCGGAGGCAGCCACAAGAGGCGACAAGACACTGCTCTTCGCTTGCATGTCCGCTGTTCCACATTCAAGTCTCATCGTCACCAGTTTGCAGCTTCCTAGAGCTGCGGGAAGAGTTTCTCAAACAAATCATAGATCTTTCCTTCTCCCAATTCTCCCACCCTACTGGTTTTAAGGTACTCCTCCTTCCGCATTAGCCCGTGCAACCGACAACGGTTGCAATAGCTTTCCAGCCTCACACGCTGACAATACTCATTTTAGTCCGAGGCCATTGCTGTCCATCGCTTCAAACCCTGCAATCGTGGAACAAAGTCGTGTTGGATACTTGGCTTCACACCCACCTCAAAGACTATCATTACCCGATCATTGACGCGTCTGAGCTGATGAAAGTGCTCCTGCTCTCAAGGAAAACCTCTCGGAGTGGCCCTCCGGCTAGTAGTGGAAGCCTAAGTCATAAGCAGCCCTGTGAATAGGACGTTTATTCATGCAAATTCGATCGACCCATCTCAACTTTACCCGTTCGGCCAACTTTGCGGATTACTAGCATGGCATCGGATCCTGTCAGCGCCCATGCTCAGGTCCAGGCTCCAGATAAGAGACAAGGTTGGTATTCCCACTGTCGAAACATTCCCACCATGCAAATCATCATTACCTGCCATCAAATTCAATCATTTCGATATCATCTACATTGCCGTCATTCGTTTCCTTCCCGACCAAGGCTTTTCGCCAATATTGAAATCACCACACCCTGCATAATGCATTGACAATACCACTAGTACTCAATAACAATTTGCTGACTTAAACCGGTTTTCAACAGATGACTTCGACATGGCCAAACTGCAAAAACAACTCAGACATGATCAAAAGAAATCGTTAATGTCAAAGCACAAAGTTGCCAAGTTGACTCCAGCTGAGATTCGTTCATTAAATTACAGTGCTACTGTTTCAAAATCTGGGAGCGTTCGTAGCGTCGATCATTCCTCTGCACACACGCTGGCGTCCGGTACCCCACCACTCACTCCAGATAATGTGTCTGTGTCCTATGATTCACGGTCGAGGAGAAAGCCCAACACAGGCTCAGATCTTCCTACGCCTTCGACCTCGCCTGCACGTGAGCGACGTGGTTCTAACGCAAGCAACCGAATAATCTACGCGCCCAAACCTCTGTCACATGCTCAAGCAGCAGCATTCTCTAATGCAGTTGGACCTTCGCGACCTCCGAGTCAAACCTCGTATCGTGGTGTTGCAACCTATCGTGGACCTGAAATGACAAGGAGTGGCTCGTTGACTATGCTTCAGCGGCCATCGCCACAAATCGTAGCGAATCCGCTGTCAAACTTCTCACGGCCTCGTCAATCAACGCTACTCTCATCGCCCGAGAAGGTAAATGCGACAGAGAAAGTTGGGGAGGACAACATTATCAGCCCAGTGCCTATAAAGTCGCGCCATCAGTCTCTTGGTGCAGTAAGCAGAACAACGTCACGTCAACATAGTCCTGTCAGGCCATCAGACTCACCAGTATCAGTAGATGGGGGTCGTATGCCAGAAAAGAAGGTCACCAAAGATGAACCAGGTGACGAGGAAGATTCTGTCATGGATGGCGCCCCAAAAGTAGCACCAGAAGTGCCGAATGACCATGCTTCCGAGCCTTCCCTTAAACAAAAACTAAACTGGCGGAAGACACTCACTGGCTCGTTAGAAACTGATTCCGAAAAGGTACCTCTGAGGAAGGAGTACAAAAGACGAACACTCATGTCGCCGAAGCAAGGTTACTGTCTTCATGCAATCCACTATGCAGACACAAAACCCGGTGAACCACCGCAGCTCCGGGGCACGCTAAAGGACGAATTGCCTTCGAACAGGACATCGATCTTCAAAGAAGGCGACAACGCTAAAGCTGCAGCAGATACTGGGTTCGGCCAACATCCGGCAGTGCGCCCTCTAAGCACGGATCTTGAACGATCAAGCGTGGTCATTCCCGACTCATCAACCTCATCAAGCAAGAAGGGTAAAGAAAGAGAGATTGAGTCTGATTCAGTTGCTGACACAGATACCACCTCCCTTAGCTCGGTTCCAACATATATGCGCTGTGACTGCTGTGGCCGAGTGCAGAAACCTGGCGGATTTGCCTCCGAACTAAGTCCTGTTCTTGAAAATGAGAACCTGAGAACAAATTTCGATTTCGAGGTTGAAAGGCAACAACCAAATCACAGACGCAGGTCAAGCTCTTTTAACTCCGGTCGACCACGCTTCGTGCCAATCTTGCCTATGGAGGTCGGCAATGAGACAAAACAAGCACGCATTGCCGAGCCTAACAGATCCTCAGTATACTCGAACACTCCGTCTGTTGCTGAGTCTGCCCCAGCTAGAATGGTTGGCGTTGCTATCAACAAGCCCGGAGATGTGATTGCTTCCAGCTCAATGCCACTGGCGATCATGCCTCAGCCTAAAGGAGCACCAAAATTCACCCGATTTGCAAGCCTGCACGTAAGGAAAGAAGACAAAGATGAGAATGAAGAGATAAAACAGGAGCCCGTGCAGAATCTGCCACCGCCTCAACTCTCGAGATTTGGAAGTTTGTATGGCCTGAGGGATCAAGCTGTTATATCACAGGAGCTGCAGCCACAGCGACAATCACATGTGCAACAGATGAGCGCATACCAAGCGCAGCAGGCGCGAACGGGTTCGTTTGGGCAGGTCAATGGAAACGGGTATCTTAGCTCACCAAATTCGTCTCATCTGAGTGTTGCTACGATGAGATCGAAGTTATCGCAGGAAATCTATCCAGACAATGGGTGGCCGCTACCGAATTCAGGGCAAACTTCGCCGACCAACGGGGCCACTCAGGCTCCTTCGTCATCGAGAGTCCAAGTCATGGCTGAGAAGGGTCTAGACGACACGTCAGCTCCTTCGCGAAACGTTGCTCAGGAGATTATCTCATCACCGCGATACGAAATGCCGGAAGATGAAGATGAACTAATGGTCGATCTTTCATCCTTTGACGGCAGTTTCGTTCATGGCAGCCTTACCAGATCTGCGACCGTGCTAAGGGATGGTACGCCGCCCACCACGAGTTATGGTCAAAAGCAGAAGCAAGTTAATAGTGCTTCTCCACCTCAGCCGACCAGAATTAACACCAATGTCCCCTCCACCAACTCGCCAACCAGCGCGTATACCTCCGTTACCCTCCCGTCGTCTGCACAAACTCAGCCAGACTCATTTACTACCACCCCTTCAACAAGCATGGCGAGCACTACAAGCCTCGCAAGCGTAAACGGTGATTTCGTCGCCAGGACCACTACTACAACTGTTGTTCGAATACTCCCTTCATCAGCGAATATTTCTGCTTCTGCCAGTCCGATATCGACCACCAGCAAGGGACAATTGAAATTAGGAGACTGGGTGTTGCCTGACAGTCCGAAGATAGGAAGCAGGAATATTGGGGCAGCATCAAGTCTTAACAGCAGTCGAAGTGCGAGCGACGTCAACCTGACCTCGGCCTCGAATGGTGCAGCGAGTGGTGTTGGTCTAAATGGGAGAGTTGGAGTTGCTGCGTAGAGCTGAAGTCGAAAGAAAAGAAAGCATGAACGGTGATTTGGTCTGTGGGGACTATAGTAGAGAAAATCATGAGCGAGGAAGCTTTTTCTTGGATCTAAGATCAAACGATAAATGCATAGAGGAGAGCGAGGCGCTGGAATAAAGAGTGGCGTGACTAGAGTGACGATTTGACGTTTCTAATGACTTGTATAAATGTCGAAAAAATATAAAATAATAGTTTTTCATGTCAGGTCTGGAGTTTCTCCTCAATTAGAATTGTTCGAGAATTGGAAAATAACGCCTACTGGTGCTATGTGAGACTCTGACTAATCACATCGTTGCTTGACAGTCGTGTATTACAAGGAAGTTGTGCGGGTGTTTGAGCCTCTCATCCACCTGTGATGAAAGAGAGTTTCGCTAACGCTCAAGAATGGTACTTGATGACTTCATGAACAGCATGTTGGGACGAGTGAATGTAGGATAGATAGACTGGGCGGGGTTTTAGGGTAGTGGCGATGTTGGATTAGGTAGCGAGAAGGTCATGATCAAGGCGAAAGAGAATACACGGCGTCAAGTCGATTAACTTGTCATTTGCCTAACTAGAATCTCGGAACCCATCTAGCTAATTAATTTTGTTGTCATGTCATGAAGTATCCATAGCTCATGTCATTCCTCATAGACATCGTGGGTATAGAAGCAGAAGATTGAAACCATGCCAGTGGTAGAAGTGCAACGCTGTAGAGCGACATCGAACCATGAGTCGAAAACCACAATCCGATCCCATCCACACCATCAATCAACTCCTGCTGAAATGTTGTAGGACATGATACAATGCGTCTATTTCTTGCCAGCCTTCTGGGCGGCCTTGGTGACCTTGCCACCACCCTTGTCGGACTTGGCGACGGACTTGATGACACCGACAGCGACGGTCTGTCTCATGTCACGGACGGCGAATCGACCAAGAGGTGGGTAGTCAGTGAAGGCCTCAACGCACATAGGCTTGGAGGGAACCATCTTGACGATGGCGGCATCACCGGACTTGATGAACTTGGGGCTGGCTTCAACAGACTTGCCAGTTCGTCGATCGATCTTCTCGAGGAGCTCGGAGAACTTGCAGGCGATGTGGGCGGTGTGGCAGTCCAAGACTGGAGCGTAGCCAGCACCGACTTGACCAGGGTGGTTGAGGACGATGACCTGAGCGTTGAAGGAGTCGCAGCCCTTTGGTGGATCGTTCTTGGAGTCACCGCAGACGTTGCCTCGTCGGACTTCCTTGACCGAGACGTTCTTGACGTTGAAACCAACGTTGTCACCTGGGACACCCTCGGCGAGCTGCTCGTGGTGCATCTCGACGGACTTGACTTCGGTAGTGACGTTGGCGGGAGCGAAGGTGATGACCATACCGGCCTTAATGGTACCGGTTTCGACTCGACCGACTGGCACCGTTCCAATACCGGAGATCTTGTAGACGTCCTGGAGAGGAAGTCGGAGTGGCTTGTCGGTTGGTCGAGATGGGGGGTCGATGGCGTCGATGGCCTCAAGAAGGGTCTTGCCATTGGACTTGCCGGCCTTGGACTCCTTCTCCCAACCCTTGTACCATGGGCAGTTGGCGGAGACGTCGATCATGTTGTCACCGTTGAAGCCGGAGATAGGAACGAACGGGACAGTCTTTGGGTTGTAGCCGACCTTCTTGATGAAGTTGGAGGTCTCCTTGATGATTTCGTTGAATCGATCCTCTGACCACTTGGTGGTGTCCATCTTGTTGATGGCGACAATGAGCTGCTTGACACCAAGGGTGTAAGCAAGCAGGGCGTGCTCACGAGTCTGGCCATCCTTGGAGATACCAGCCTCAAACTCACCAGTACCAGCAGCAATGATGAGAACGGCACAGTCAGCTTGAGAAGTACCAGTGATCATGTTCTTGATGAAGTCACGGTGACCTGGGGCGTCGATGACAGTGACATAGTATCTAGGGGTCTCGAACTTCCAGAGGGCGATATCGATGGTGATACCTCGCTCACGCTCAGCCTTCAACTTGTCGAGAACCCATGCGTACTTGAAGGAACCCTTGCCGAGTTCAGCGGCTTCCTGTTCATCTTGTCAGACATCTGTATCCACAAAAAAAAAAAAAAAAAGTCCGTGCGGCGAACTATTTTTGCCCCTCACGCAGCCCCGCCAAAAATTTTGAGGGCGTCGATGAGGGACAAACAATTGTGTGCGCGCAAATGGTGTCGACATACCTTCTCAAACTTCTCAATGGTACGCTTGTCGATACCACCGCACTTGTAGATCAAGTGACCTGTAGTGTATGAGTGTCTTGCTCTTCTTCCAACTCTTCAATTAGATGGTTGCTTACCGGTTGTGGTGGACTTGCCGGAGTCGACGTGTCCGATGACGACGACGTTGATATGAGTCTTTTCCTTACTGTTGATCGTGTCAGCGGCTAGTGATCGTGAAACTGCAGGCTTTAAATCAAAGAACTTACCCCATGTTGGCGGTTGTTGATTTGAGATTGGTGAAGTGGTTGTAGGTCTTTGGAAGTTCCTAGAAACGCTTCAAGATTCGACTAGAGACAACGGCGATTGCGTTGAGGTCTGTGAAGAGTCAGTATTGGTTTCAATGGTACAGGGTGTTTGGGAAACTTGCGTAGTCAGACGAAAGAAGAGGAGAAAGCGTTGCGAAGAGGATCAGAGCGCAGCAGATATACCAGTTGCAAAATTCTTGTGGACTAGCGTGCCAAGATTCGGTAGAGTCATCTGGTGGGGACTACCACACAGCATGAACTATTCATTGGTCTCTCAGTTGCATGTGCTAGCACGCAGAGTGCAAACTCATTGTGCCTTGATAGTGACGAATGACTATATAGAAAATATACACGCCCAAGTGGATCGGAGATTAGCATCGACAGACAGCCATTCATGTTCGAGAACAATCTGAAATTTAAGCCTTGAACCTATGGGGCAAGACTAAGATATAAGGCTTGTAGACATTAACACCATCAAAGTATCTGTGAGGCGGATTCCACGAGTGAAACCCTACCTCTACTGCAATAGCACCGCTTGCATGGATGTTTTGCTGCTGATGACTCCGCCATCTTGCTTGCTTCACAAAGACTTCTATCGAAGCTCTTTCGCCAGCGATGTAAACGTCCTGAGCATCGAACATCATTCTTTGAAGGCTCAAGTGGTGTGGCTGCGTCTTGAAGAGACGTAAGTACTGGATGAACCATGAGGCAACGGCCAACAAGAAAAGTCATATCCGCATGCAATGTAAGTAGCATGCACCAGTTCGCAATCAACTTCTGTTTGTCTTAAGCCCTGGCTAGTACAATCCTCAAACTGATATCGATCAGATAGCTAGCCCATGCAGAGTTGTCATGATCCTGATCGAAAGATCTGATCCGAATGTATTTTAGTTTAGTGAGCAATCAACGGTCCAGTCTAACGTGTCACCATCTCTACAAGCAATTCGATTGCATGCCTTTCGGGAGTCTTGCATCAACCTCATATCTGTCTGCCCATGGCTTGGTTCTCATCCCGTGAGCAAGGCTAGGATCTCGACCATTGGCGAGCGCAAGATGTTCTGCGGCATTTGAGGTCATCGCCGGTCCCTTTCTAGGCAGTGGGTATTTCGGTAAATTCACATAGAGGCGCACAAGTGTGGAGTGTCAGGTTGTGTTTCGCAAAGTCCGGCGCACTTGTCTAGATGATTCTCTTGCATCCACCGAGAAGTCATGGATTCGTACTAGGCAGCATCATTAACAACCGTTTCGTCACCTTTTTGCATGAATGCAGCCTGGAATGGGCAGCTGTTGACTCCTTGTAAGCCACTTTGGTGGCAGGGAATCAGTATGATCATGGACCCAAAGTAGAAACGCAGATAGCTCTTCCTCCAGATCAGAATTGACCCCCTCTTTCCACCCTGGCAGTGCGAGCATCTGCCGCCGACCGAGCACTGTTCATGATGCTCGTTCCATGTGGGAACGGTTGACGCTCAGAAGGCGAGATGCACTACTTCCCTGCAAAAAGCATCGGAAATTACACTCATACTCTGCCAGGCTGCTGCTGCTGCTGCTGCTGCTATCAGGGCTTGTGGTCCGGGTTTCTGATGTCGTGTATGCAAATGGTCATTGGCACAATGTATGTCATTTTCAGCCAGTCCTGATCGCTAATATTCTCGCCATTGCTTCGAGCATTCCACACACTTGTAGAAGGAGGTAGGCGGCTCATCTGCGCTTCGTGTCTGGAGTTGATAGAAATAGGCTCGCTTCGAGTTGCATTCTTCGTTTGGACAGCCACCAGGCACTGTACAACTCAGCATAAAAATTGCCAACCTTCGCAAGCCTCTTACCTTCGTTGATAGGCAGATCTGTTTGATCTTCTCCTAGAATGTCATCTTTCTGCTTCGGCTTCATGTATGTGCGCTCAAAATACGGTTGATCGAGCACAAATTGGTAGGGGCATGTTCGGCAGGTGAATGCATTTCGACCTTGAGGATCTTGGGCTGTCGGCGCCGCTTTGGCAATGGTTAAGCAGTTGCAGCAGTACGGGCAGACTGAAGGCTTAGCTTTGGCTCTAGTGGCTGGATTGAGAGCTCAACTTACATGTTGGAGGCATGTTCGTGCAAGCAGCATGTTCAGTGGTAGAGGGTTCGCCACGAACAAATCTTCAACAGTTTTCATAAGATGCGAATTTATAACGTGTTCTCGGAGTGACCGCTTCGAAATTCGAGGCTACTTGGAGTAACCTGTTTGTTTCGTTTGCACTTTGAAGGGGCTCAAGCGAGACGTGGGGCATTAAGGCTCGCCGACGATCATGAAACACGAACCTGGTGGAGGCTGTGACACGAAGACAACGAATACAGCAGCCACAGACGCTCCGTTTGGCAAGGACGGATCAGGTCATCCTCTAAAACGCGTGTAGCATAACGCCTCAGACTTCACTCTTCTTCGGCTCGACAACCACCCATAACAGTTTTCTGGAGCCTTGAACCACCTGCTCTGTTTGAAGTCACCTAGCCTCCAGGTATAACAGAGACAATTTTGTCCTTGCCCCGTGCACCAAAAGCAACATGGGTGACGTCGACGTACGAGGTCTTTGCGCACCTAACGAACTGTTGCTGACTATGCTAGGGAGCCTCTCCTCGGGAGCAAATTGTTGAAGCCTGCCGTCGGGACAACGTTGAGTTGTTTCAAGAGGTATTGAACAGCATGAAAGGCAAATCGAAGGAGCAGATTGCACATTTCTTCAACGAAGTTTTGGACACCATGGGCAACCATCTACTGCATATATGTGCCAGCTACGGCTCTTGTATGTGCCTTTCACGCTTCCCCTCGGACTTGCTGACCTCCTACCAGACGATGTCATGAATGAGCTTCTCGACATCGAATTCCTTGAATGCGATCCATTGACAAGACGGGACAAGGAGACGCCTCTCCACACTGCAGTTCGATATGCCAACGAGCGAGAAGTGGAACTGGGCGAGGCTATGGTTAAGATGCTCGTTGATGCTGGCGGCGATCCAAGAATCAAAGATGCTCATGGTCGGAAGCCGGCCGAGACTTGCACGCCTCGAGCTAAAGGGGCGAAAGCCACACTGCAACAGGAGGAATACATCCTGAATGAAGGTCTTCGAAAGGAAGATGGTGAAGATGAGGAAGCCGCAGGTTCCGCGTCTGACTCAGAATGAAGTATGTCTATATTCAGGGCGAGTCACCACCTTCCAGCTTACCTCGCTCCTTCGCCTTCATGCTGCTCCTCCACGACAGTATCAAACAGCAAGCCAGCAGTATCCCGAGCCCGTCAAGACCGATCCCAACATACCACGCCCCACGATATCCCTGTAGCAGGTTGCGTCCACCATCATTTACCTGACTTTCAACAGTACCGGCAATACCCAGTCCTATACTTATCGAATAATTGATCACAGTATTCACAAGACTTGCCGCAACGCCCTGTTGTTCCGCTGGCATATGGTTGGATAGGACAATCACACTCGATGGAAATGACATGTCCTAGAATCACATCAATACAAGTTCTGGAGAACAGTGGTTAAGAGTCTTACCATGCCCCAGGTGACGATGAGAGCGGCGGGCAATATTTGTGCCCAATATGAGCGTCCAACAGGATTCGTGGCAAGGAGGATGGTTCCAACACAGAAAGCCGTCATAGCAATCAGCATAATAAAGCCTGGCTGTATGCGACTGACCAAAAAGCCGGTCACGATAGCCGCGCATACGCCAGAGATCGCGGCAGGAATGTTCTTCGCAGCTGTCAGAAGAATGGAATCTCCTTCCAGAAGTTCCAAGAACTGCCTACAGGACATTAGCTAAGGACTTTCCATGAGTTGGCCAACTTACCAAAAGTAGTAAATCCAAATACCAAACGATGCCCACCCAGCCGCGAGACTCCCAAACACAAAATTAGTGTCTCTAGTGAACGCCGCAACCGGTAGGAGAGGATATTCAGCCTTGTACACTTCCCACAGCACGAAAGCCACCAGCAAGATCGTCCCCACAATCAACAGCACGTAAACATAAACCTTGCCCCACCCCGCCGTCGGCCCTTCATTCCAGGCAAAATTGAATGTCACCAGCCCCACAACACCTAGTAGAGTCCCTACAACATCCAACTCCTTTATCTTGGGCTGTCCACCAAAGACAGACATGGCTGGAATGACTAGTATTCCCACTACTCCCACAATGGCCAACAAAATCCCAAGCACCCAATACGCCCATGGCCACCACACCAATTCCGCAAAAATTCCAGAGAGGACTGCTCCAAGCACATAACCCACCGGCGCCGCTGCCCCAAACAAACTCAAAACCATATTCTTCCTCGATCCCGGCGGGTACGTCCGCGCTAACACCGCGATTCCATTCGGTAGGACAATCGCACTGCCAATCCCTTGCATTGCGCGACAGAATGCAAAGAATGGCAAGCTCTCACTCCAGACGCTGAAACCCGCAACCAGCGACCAGAGCGAGAACCAGAAGTACCCGACTATGAAGAGGCGTTTGTGTCCGTACAAGTCACCCCAACGACCACTCGGCATGATAAAGGTGCCGACCGTCAGGGAGAAACCAGCGGCGAGCCAGGAGAGTTGGCCAGGGGATGTGATATGGAAGGATGTGCCTATGACATGAGCTGGTGCTATCGATATGGCGAGGCAGACTTGGGTCAGAAGTTGGGCGGATATGACTGTCGCTACGAAAGCAGCTTCACGAGGGAGACCGAAATCCGGATTTTGGGATACGGTTGGGATGCGGGAGAGAGTTGAGGTTGCCTTCTCGAGGTTGCCTGGGTCGGCGGAGGCTGTTGGAGCGCGAGTGAGCTGGTTTGATGAGATTTTGGAGTCCATGGTTGCGGCATTACTGGTGTTTTGGGTGGTCGTAATGTGGTCGGTGCTCGTGCCGCTCAGAGCACTTGTTGGTTGCTCAAATTTCTCAGTACCACCACCCTGGGTAGCAGCCATCGTTCAACAAGCTGGTGCTTTGTATTGTTCTTCACGATTTGAGCAGGGTAAAAGGGTACGACGTCTCGCCTGATTGGCTCTGTGGCCACTAATGTGATGTAAACACGCCCAAAGAGACTTATCCCATACGACCCAAAACCCCAGGCGATCAAACTTTCTGTCAGTCTGTATTCTCTTCGCATCCCGAAATTCTAAAATGCCCCCATTGTATCAGAACAAAATCAGTGCAATACACATGAAGCTAACAAGACAAACACAAATTTCTGCGTCTTCAGGAACCTGTCCCGCGAAAAATATCCATGGCAGGGAACTGATTTCAGTGTTATCAGTCGTTAAGCCGCGTTTCGCATGATCTCAGCGGCTCCGCTCGGGCGATCTTCCGCTCCCTTCGCAAGGGGTTTTCGTCGGCGGCTCCACCACCGGCGACATGATGGATAGACGAGTCGTGATGGCGTATTTGTTCACGCTGAGCTTTTTTTCTAGTTGATGCTAAGTATTTCTAGAAATGATGGAGTTTTGAGAACGTCGTGGGAGGGTTGGATGTGAGGAATTGGGATCATTGATATGTTAAGACGGTGGCGGTGGAAATGGGAATACCGGTGCTAAGTGGTGGAAAATCAGCCGGATTATGGTCTAGTGTGAACGAGTGTCGGCAGAGTACTACCACTAGGCAATGGACCTACAATCAGCAAATACTGGCAGAAACATAGATAAGGTGGTTGTGCACAATGGTCGGCATGTATTCGATTTGCTCACTCGAATGATTTAAGTCTATGAAGTCCATAACCTCGCCGTCCCGTCGGCACCAGCGCTGACGAGCCACGGCTCAGTTGGATGCCATGCCAAATCCATTATGCCCAGTCCTCCATTCGTGACTGCATGACCCTTGAGCACCTTCAGTGGTACAATGGTCGCGTTGCTCATCATGTCTCCAGTCACCAAACCATGGAAGATCTGTATTGTCCCGTCGTCGCTGGCATCGGCGAATAAAGGATATCTGTTCACGTTCGGGTGAAACCCGACAGTACGGATTGCTTTAGTGTGATATCGTAAAGTCTTGTATGGTCTTGGAGAAAGATCCACATCGATATAGAGCAGTCGGCGGTCATATGATCCGACAATCAAGTTATCCGAGCCTGAGATGGTGGTTGATGTTGGATGCAACGAGAAGGAGGAGATCCAGCGGGCCCCGGGCTGAATGATGCGTAGGAGAGATTGCTGGGCGAGGTCGTATGCTCTGATGACGCGCTGGTTCGCCACGAAGAGGACTGGTCGCGTCGGGTGGAAGTGTGCGACTTGTGGTGTGCCACCGCCCTTTATACGTTTTCGAAATGGAAGTTGAGTTTGATGTTTCGAAATTGTGTGGATTGAGACAGCATGTGAGGCTGGGACTGTTGTTGCAGAGCAAACTGCGACTAGGTGGTTACCTGCTGGGTGGAACGAGAGAGATTTGGCAGTATGACCGAGAGGTACTCTGACGACTACACCTTTGGCTTGCTGGGAAGGTGAGGGCCGTGTCCATGAAATGGAGGTCTTTGAGGATGAACCGTTCGTTGCATGACCCCAACCTATGTCCAGGATGTTCTGGCTGTTGGTTCCGATTTCTGAAGACAGGCCCTCTGGGATCTGTGGCGCGCAGAGGTATAGATTGTCGCCAGCAGCGATTGCAAGGATGAGGGTCTCTTTAGAGGGGTGGAAGCGCACAACGTTGACGGGGTCTTCTGCGCCGAACTTGATAGACCACACTTGTCGTGCATCGACTATCGACCAGATCCGGGCGGTGCCATCATCACCGCCAGTGACGAGATAGTTGCCTGATGGGTCCACCGACACAGAGCGTACGCGACCATTATGACCACGGAAGATCGTTGCCTGGTGACTTGGGAAAGGTCGCAAGTCCTCTGGGTTTGGTAATTTCGGTAGTAGAGAATCGGGATCAATGTTCAGCTTTGTGCGGCGCACTCGGGGTGCAAGGTATAGGTCCAAGCAGCGCTCGAACTTTTCCTTGACGAAATGTCCATAGCCTGGTACTTTTCGTAATGCTGAATGATCGGTAGGCAAATACTCCTTGTCTCGATCATCCTCATCTGCCTCTTCCCATTCCTTCTTCTCGTTGTCGTCAGGAAGATATTCTGGAGGGGGGTGATAGCTCTCGTCGAATCCTGGCGGAGGTAGTTTAGGGGCAGGCATGTGCATTGCATGGTCTGCTCGTGGTTGCTCATCCACCCATAGATCGTAGTTTGGTAGGTCATCCTCCTCTTGTTCGCCTTCCTTAGGAGGTCTATACGGCATGATTCGCCCTTCCCGGATGGCTTTCACAATCTTCATAACTTTCTTCTGCTCGTGCTTCGATGGGACGAATCTTCGCTTCGGCTCAGGTGCTGCGGAGAGAGGCATGGTCTCAACTTGGCTTGTAAACCATTCAACCGTAGGTTCATATGGGTTGTAGCCTTCTTCAGTAGCCTCTTTGGTTTGTATCTTGCGCAGCAGTTCGAGCTCGTCTTTGCTCAACTCAAGTGGTTTGCCTGTGTTGGGGTCTACCAAGCCAGTGTAGCCCTGGGGAATGTCAATACTGTCAAGGAGCGCGTCCAGGGCTTGACCAGTAGCAGGCCGCATGATTTTCTTGCCATTGATGTTGTAACCAATGTGTGGGAAGGAGTCGTAGAAGGACAGAGGTATATCCCCGATCGTGTTTGCATCATCGCCAGCAACTGAGTAGTCCGAGTCATCACCCGGATCAATCTCATCGTATATGTATCTGTCGTTTCCGTTGGCATCTTTCACAACTCTGTAGTTGGGCTTGTCCTCCTCCTCCTCCTCCTCCTCATCGTCTCTTTGCTCTTTGCCAGCTAGTGCAGCTTTGTCTGGATGGGGTGTGATATCGACTTGCACGGACTTCTTCGTCACGCCTGCATCCTCGTCTTCTGCGCCCTCCAGTGCACCGTTCAAAACCTCCTGTGAGGTGGCTGAGCCCGAGGCATATGATGCGCCACTGACAGATTCATCGTCGCTCTCCTCATCATCGCTTCCGTCCTTCAGAGTACCATCCAGTTGGCCAAAATCGTATTCATCGCCAGACACCAAAGCCGGATCCTCATTATCAACGTCTCGAGTGATTGCTTTTCGCTTTTTCGGAGTGCTGCGATCCATTATACAAGTAGACAGTAGTTACTACTTCACGATGCAGATGTAGCTGTTCGGTAGAGATTTTTTTGTTACGCCAAGCACAGCTCTTATCGCCGATAAGAGTGCTGAGCGAGGATTGAGCTTAGCGGCCGGCGTTAGGGTGGCGCGGTGTTCTCGGCCTCCCCAGTTTAGCATCATTGGGTGGGTCGAGCATTGCAACTCAAGCCAGTTACCTCAGGCATCCGGCGTCGGTCAGAGGCAGAGGACATGGGCGGTGCGTTAAACCTGCTCATCTCGAGAAGGAAACCGTCACTCTTCTCTACCAGAAGTCTGGCTCAAGTCACCCGCATCTTCGTCGGTACCGCGGTTTATAGAAGCCAACAATGTCGGTTGGCATAGCGAGGGCCAATGTCGAGCGATATGGCAATTATCCTCTTTCGTCGACCTTTGCAAGCAATGATAATGTGACCGACCTAGGCGATACGGCTCAACCGGCCTACAGCGCCGCATTTGATCCGAATGATGGCATAAAACGACATGCTGCCTGCGATGAATGCCGTATGCCCATCGGCGCCATTCATTTCTGGTTCCATTCTGACACTGCCCAGGGAAGCGCAAATTGAAATGCTCCGGTGAGCCCACAGGATGTACAAGATGCGTCAAGCAGAAGCTGGTATGCCATTACTCCGAACAGAAGCCCATGGGGCGACCCCGAAAGCGCCAGAAGACCGATGATGATGCCCCCAATCCTAGCAAGTCAGCGCTCAGCCCTCCAAGACCTATACAGCCTGCGCCCGAAATTGTGCAGGAACCAAGTTTCCCGATGGACATCATCGACCCCAATCTTGCTCTGATGGGTGACGAAAGGTCAGAGTTTGAGAATATATGCAATGGAGCCATGGCGCAGACAATTCGCATTTCGAGGCAAGCATCTCTTCAAGATCAGACCACACCCGCTCTGTCGGGTATGTCAGATGCTTCGATATCCCAACCCGGCGCGCCAACCCCCGATCAGTTTGATATTCTGAGTAAACCATACCCAACAGACGTTGCGCAGTGGCCCGACTTCTCAACAATGGAGGTGCTGCCCCTGCCGGTCGAAGACAAGTGGAGAGGGACTGAGTCTACCGCTGATACGCAGTTTGACCCTGATGCAAACCCTGAAGCTCTTAGCAATCTCCCATCTATCCCAGCATGTCCATGTCTCCCGAATTTGTACCTGACTCTGTCGACTATGTCCACCCTATCTAGCTTTCCTTACACGGAACAGACTATTCAGACCGTCGAGACTGCTTTCAAGACAGCTCAAGGAGTAATATACTGCAGTGTATGTCCACAGAAGTTCGATACTGGCTCGTCGAATCTCATGTTGGCATGTACTCTACTAAACGTTCTTTCCGACCAATGGAACCGTTGGCGCATGTTGGGTGTTGATGAACTCCGGAGAGCCTTTGGAACAAGTGCGCAGCAACAGAGCCATCCAAGCACAAAGGAAGGACTTGAGTGGAGAAAGTTCGCCCATCAAATGCTTCGAGCGTATGCCTTTGGGGACGCCCCGATACCCGCACTGCCTGGGAGCAGCAGCATGCTACCCGCGGTAAAATCACAACTACCTCTTGATCAGAACAATACACCAACCTTAACACTAACAGCACTCGTCGATGCATTGACCCGTCGTCAACGACAATGGCACGGACTGGACGAGCTCACTGATGAATTTCCTGACCGTATCACGCCAGATTTGACGCATGGACACATGATTGGCGATCATCCTGGAAAGCATTTGTGCCTGGAGATTGTTGAACATGCAAGGTGTATTGTCAAAAAGCTAGACGGGCCTTTGAGGAGGTGCGACGGAAAGGCTGAGAACACTGCTTGAGATATGCTATGGATCTAATCAAGGTCAAAGACTCCAGTTTGGACACTCAAGGATGTTGTGCGTCCGAGATGAACAAACAAAGAATGAATGAATGAATGTGAATAAAGTATCCTTCCTCACTATGCAAGTTCTTTGTAGCCTAATGTTTTAATGATGAGATGGTATTGCCTCAGTTTCTTAAAACACAAAACAGCAACTTCTTTTCTAGCATTCGGAAGGCCATACATAACTATATACTACCACTTGCGCTGGAAGCTCCGTCCGCCTAGGAGTCGCACTTGCCTGCTATAATGTTTAGACGCTGAAGCCGAGGCCACAGGCCGAATACCCTTTTCACAGACTATACTACCAGCCCTGACACGGTCTCGCTTTCCCGCAGGCAGAGTTAGTTATCCTATTATCCCAGAATTGCGAAGGCTCCTTTTTTTCGCTTTGTCATCCATGCAGCCAATCACAAATCAGCTCAGCTTGGCAACATCCCGGCAAACCTCTCATTTCGGCTGTCATCTGTCTGTTAAAGCTCGCCCTTATCTCTGGAACCTGTCAAACATAAGCCACAACGGAGACAACCTAAGACTTCAGGAGATGACCAGGTTGGCCAACGCCATACAACTCCTGTTCCGTCAGTCGGATTACCTGTATACCTGTTTGCGAGGCAGGCCTTTGAGGTCACTTGCCGGCGTTAGTCGAACTTGCTTTGGACCTCTTCGTCCACAAGCCGACCAAAACCCCTCCTGAACCACTCTTCCGCTCGCATCTATCTTAAGGTCCTTCTTCGGAGCAGCCAGTCCCACACGACAACGCTGCTTCACCCGGACTTTGGACACAGATACGCAAGATGCCTCCCAGAAGGAGCAAAACGGATGCTTTCCAGAGTCGTCATCCAGTGGTGTACGCCTCATTAGTCTTTGGCGCCCGTATGTACCCCGCATTGATTCTACTAACGATGGTGAGCAACTTTGGTGTCCTCAGAAGACCATGGTGGCAGAGAGTCTTGCTTTGGAAGTGCTCCTACTGGAGCTTCATGAGCAGATATGTGCTGGTCGCGATGTCTATTTTGTATGTGCTCGGCGAGAGTGACGGAATTGAGGATAGGTAAAAGACAAGACAAGATGGATAGTACAGTGTCAGCCATTGTTGCGGACAATCTCAATGTTCACCTGATGGTGTCCCTAAGGAGTGATGATATCCAAGACTTCACCATTGACGTTCATGTTTCTGTGCAGCCGGCAATCGGTTAAACAACGCGAGCCTCACGCTTACGCCAAAGGCCGACAGTCACTATCTGCCCACATCACTTCTTTGCGCTTATCGGGAACCTTTTATGTTGTGTTCGAAAACCTTCATTGACCTAAGAGAGCCGAAGGCAATCGATCTTCCATCTGTCTACACGAGACACTTCTCAAGATCGAGCTGGTTCAAGTAGCATAGAATCCGTTCAGCATCGGTTTTTCATATAGAGTCAGCAGCAACCGATCTGATTCATGAGCACATCCCACAACATCCATGACATCTCCTAAAGAATCGACTGATCGCAATCAAGAACAAGACTTTGAGATGTCCAGAAAGGCTGGACAGGATTTGACAACAGCTGATGCAGCCAGTGTAACAAAGAAAACGATGTCAAAGAAACTTGATAGCGAGATGTCGCTAAGTAGCTCCATCTGTCAGCATCGCCATCATGTCCCTTCAGAGGATATACAGAGTAGCATGCCAACGGAACAATATAGTCAGTCAACTACAAGAACGGTGGATGATTCCATAGTGTCGCAAGCATCAAACCACAACTCAACATTGAATCATGAGCCTCAGCACCAAATCTCCGCCACATTGGAAAGGTACCAGGACAATTTGACACCCAGCACCAACCAGGAGCTGCCGCTCACAGAGAGCGCGCTTCTTTTAGAAAATGTGCCTAACAAAGAGAACGGTAACGACGAAACACAAGGGTCCATGTCTATCCAGGCTGAGAATCGACAGCCATCACAAGATCCAAATTCACAATCTGTTGAAACCCTACCTGCACCAGTTCAACAGAAAGAAGCACAAAAGCTCATGAACAAAAGAAAAATTGGTCAACTTCTAGAAGATAACCATCAATGGCACGAAGTCTTACATCAGAGGAACAACCATCTTGTAATGCTGTGTATGCGATCTGATGGACGGCTGTTAGAGATGGATCCGACTTACTTTATGAACCATTCGTCTACTGATGAAGATCAACGAATGCTCCTGGAGCTCGCACAGGGCAGGCACTCACAGAACGAGTTGACACTCACTTTGAACAGAGCCGGAACACGCAACTATCAAATCCTCAATTCTGAACAGCCATGCTACTGTTATGCATGCTCGAGGCTGTTCTGGAATTTTCAACAGGGCTTTAGCAATGTGGTTGATCAACAGACCGCTTCAGCACGTGTCTTCAACTGGGTCCATAATACTGTCGAGAAAGCCACCGAAATTTCAAATTGCTTGAAACGTTATGAGAAGAGTTTGCGTAAGCGGTGGTCGAGGAAAAAGAGTGCTGCAGAGCGGAAGAATATGCTTAAAGAAATATGTCCCATGATGCTAACTCACCAGACTCTGCAGAAGTTTTACGACAACAATCTAGCTCTTGCACCTGAACGACGGCATGGATTTCTGATTTCCAATCTCAATGGTGACGACCTAGCCTCTGATCCAGACGTTTTGTTCGAACACCTGAATAGTCGTGCATTTCACCATCCATCTGCATGGTTCTTTGCAGACTTCATGAGGATAGCTAGTATGGTTAACACTCATACGGTTCTCCATATGGAATATGCCTTTGGGACTTTCAACATAACAGCCCAGAATTATGGCACATGGCATATATGGGAAGATCACGCTGTGCATCGGTTCGAGGCTGTTAGCGCCCCGGCAGCGATGCTGGTCTTCGAAAGTCAATCAGCAATCTTGGATGTGCTACATCAGATCGTGTTCCAGCTTGTTTCGGATTTGCAGACTCCAATGGCTCCAATAGCTAACGATCCTCATAATTGGCACACTTTATCAACAAATCCCGTGCCTATTCCCAACTTCTCTCAAGTCAAATCTATATTCGTGGGGCCTTCATTGCCGCCGTCCAAGTTGCAGGAAGCCCTGTATCTATCCAAAGAGCAACTCAACCAATACACCAAAAGCCTTGCAGAATTGAGGTCCTCGAACTTCAAGTTTGTGGAACGTATTAAGCTCAGCTTTGGGCTTGAGGATGCAGCTGGAAATGCCTTTTGGTCTAAAGGAGCACTGATTGCCTACCACACACTTGCAGCTCCACATGACCGCGTAGTCTGGTGGAACATGATCACACAGAGCATAGAAAATCTAGCAGAAAGACAAGTGGTGTCACGAAAACTTAACACGAACAGTGCGACCAAAGCCTATCTAGACATGTTTATCGATGTGGACAAGATGCTATATAATCGAGCTGAACAGCTAGAAAAGATGATGACGGGTTGTTGTTATCTTCCTTCTAGAGCTCACTCGATTGTTCCCAAAGAACTAATGCTCGACAAAGACAAGAATGATGACCTTGGACGCTGGATAGCTCACAACTACTTCAAAGAACACACTCTACCACAGCAATACACATCACTGGACCTCTTACAGAAGATTATCAATGAACACCCTCACAAGGCTGAAATGGTCCATCCAATATTTCAAGAATGGTTGCAAGAACAAGTGGTTCTCAGAAGACTAACGGGAATACTGATGGCGTGTGATCCAGCCAGAGGACGATATCAGTACCAGCCATTTGATGAAGACTGGTCAATGTGGCAAGCACTGTATCCTGAGAATCCAGGCCGAAATATGTACTACAGCATACTTGAAGAGCGAGGCGAGAAAGTCCGAAAGTGCATTCGACCGCAGATTAAAGATTACACAATGCCAAGCGGTCCGAAAAATGAAGCCTGGCACAAAAAGCACGATTCCGCAGTTACGGCTCTGCATGAAACTTGGACAAAGTACGAAAAGGCGACAGTGAAGTACTACGAAAAAACTCGTGGCTTCAAAGCACCATGGGTAGAAATGGTCAGGCAAGCCTTGAGGGACACTGAACCAAAACTGCCGTTTACTCTAGCTTCGTATGAGAGCACACCTGTGACAACACCTGAGCCAAAGGTTATCGACTCCCATCTTGCTGTATCTTCAATACCACATCATTCTAGCGAGGTGAAAATGGTAGCGAAAATAGTGACCAAGAAGAAGCAGAAGGAACTCAACCCCCCTCCTAATTCTAAGGAGGAGGTGATGCCTCCAATCCCAGAACCATCGTCTCTGCCTCGCGAGATTGCCGCACCACTTTTGGAGGGTGGTGAGATTGCAGTGAAGACAGCCTCCATGGATGTTGTAGAGTCTCTCTTCTCCAATGCACAGAACAATGTACGCGCTGTACGTTGGAGAAGATTCCTCAACTTCATGGAGGATGCTGGATGCAGCAGTGAGGACCCAGGAGGCTCGAGGGTGACATTCACATGGAGGAACGTGGTGGATGGGTCGGAGAGGAAAGTGGTGGTGCATCGACCTCATCCTAACTCGACTTTGATGGCGGTGCACTTGAGAAATTATCGCGAGAATATTGAGTTCTGCTTGGGATGGACGAAGGATGCGTTCAGGGAGAAATGATGAGTGAGATTAGTATGAGGTAGAGGAAGTCGAAGGATATGAGGCAGTTGTGATTGAGAACTAAATCTGTTTGGGCGGACTAACGAGGAGCCACTTCGTGTTCCATTCTTCTTTGGCTGTTCATTTCTGACTTCTTTCGAGCTGGTTGTGTTATGCCTACTCCATTTTCCACTGTTCAGACGTCCACAAAATCACATACACATACAGGACCTACATGTACTCGCTTCCGCTTACCAAGCATAACACAGCAATATCTTTGCTTTGCTTCTCAGAGTGGCTGCCAGAAACCTCTCCAAGATGACGACTTCGTTTCCAGCTTGCACCGAAAATTCCAATGCAGTGGTCTTCAGTGTGAGGGATGTTGGCCAACAGTTGCAATTCTGAGACAAGATCAGTATCAAACATCCATGGAACGTTGCGCTATCATTGTCGAAAATTCAAGCTTGCCGACTGCTTATCTACAATTGCACCTCCATCCTCGTGTCTTAAAATGGTGCCACGGCTCTATACTTGGTTACAAATGCTGCCTCGAATCTGTTGAGACAAATATATTCGAGTTGTGGTCATTAATAGCTTCGGCGCTGACAACATCCATGTTTCGGTTAGGTACGATGAGCAACGCAATCACAAATTTGCTTCGAAACTGTTCTAAGATCTCCAACATAACGGAGTTTGCAATCAGGAGAAACAGAATCTGTGGGTGTCAGTATCCTTGACGGTCTGCTTGTTCAAGCATCACGAAGAGAGCACTTGATGCATGTAGATACGATTGAATAAGTAAGAAAGTTGTTCTCCTGCATTTTTTGGATCATCGGGTTGTACGAAGTACTCCCAAACCGACAACCAGGTAAGGTAGGCCAGCTTTGCTAGCATGCAAACTGGCTGTACGTGTGACTGCAGGTACGGTCAGCTCACGTCTGTTGTGTTCCAATCAGAGGGTGGAAGTCGGCAGAAGTGACGAATTGGGCCAAACAAGGGCACGTTTCAGAAGCATGATAAGAATCTTATTGGCAAGGTTAAAGCGGTGCCTTTTTCATAATTTTAACACATCGGAGCAGGACCATGATGTTACTGGCCAAATGCAAGCAAGGCTAGAGGTTTGAAATTTTCGGTTTAGCCAGTCGTGCAACAAGCCTCTCATGCTTGGCTGTAAGGACACTACACATAGCTGGGGAAGCAAGGAAGGCCAAGGAAGCTTCGGGAGAACGACTTTAGTGCCCATTTTGCCTGCCTATCGCTTGCCGGGAACAGCCAAGTTCAATCAGGAACGGGGCTAGACCAGGTGACGCAGCAGCCAATCGATATTGGTTTCCCCTGGCGATCTCGCAACCGTAAATCTGCCAGCCTAAACCCTGCCGTCATCAGCTATGCGTGGACCTGCTCCGTTCTCTTCGCTTCGGCCACGACATTCCTGATATCTCTTTCTGAACTTTTGCCTGCAATCGGTATGAGAGTAGCGCCGTTTTGCCTGACGGGTGAGCGCAGCATGCTCTAGACTGTAGAACACAGTTCGTGCGTGACAGTTGTTGAAGAAGTAGGAGCGGAAACAATAAAGAGAATGAAGGTCCAAGGTAAATTTCTGTGGATAGATGTGGAATTGTTTCAAGACAGTTTGCTTCATCCGAACTACGTAAGCTTCAAGGAAGAACCTCCTCGCATGTGAGTGTCGGAGTAGCTACCCTTTCAGCATCCACTCTTTACCATCATCGCTTTGTTATCTTGCCAAGGGTGTCATCTTGGCCAGGCCTACGCAATCTCGTCTTCTCAAACCTCACTATTACTTTCTACATAATATCAACTTATCAGGTCCTAGGTTCTTGTTGATCGAGAACCGTCCTTCCTTTGCACCGCAGTCTCGAACCGTCACTCTCTTGCCCTCGACGGGCATACTTTCCTTTCTCGACCGGGCTGGTATCGGTCATCACTGCTGTTTGCATTTGAATAGAACTGGCATCTATTCGTTTGGATTAAGTGACTGCGGAAGGGCCATTCGCAGCTTAAACACATCCAATTAACCACGGTCTCTACGACAAGTTCACCGCAAAATGAAATCCATCATCGCTTTTGCCAGTTTAGTGGTTGCAGCATCTGCAGCAGGAGGCTATGGAAGCAAGCCTTCCGGATCTGCAGAACAAAATCAAGCCACAGAAATCTATCTTGAATACCTCAATAAGTCACTGGCGGAAAACTATCTCTACGCACTCATCGCATTGACTGCTATCGTCTTCGTCTATCATACCTCCATCCGAGTCAATAACCATGTTCGACACCTTACCTCCCTCAACGGCAATCCCGGTTCTCAAAAGTATTTTTCTCAGCTATCATCGACGATGGCCTGGATGAAGGATCATATATTCCTCGCACCTTTATGGCACCATCGACGAGCTGCACCCATCAAATTTAGCTCGAAAATTAATCTAGGAGGACTGCCAACCCGATTTCAAGCCATCTTCGTTGGCTTTATCATTGTCTACAATGTCTTCGCATGTGTATGGAATGTCCCATGGAATGACAAGCAACTCGAAGTCCTGCCAATCTTGCGAAACAGAACTGGCACCTTGGCCACCGTCAACCTCATCCCGATCGTCCTCATGAGCACTATCAAGAACCCACTCATTAATGCTCTTGAGATCAGCTATGATACCTTCAACCTCATGCACCGCTGGCTCGGTCGTCTCTGCATTCTTCAGGGCATTGCCCACACTGTCTGCTACACCATCGCCAAAGTTGATTCAAGCGGCTGGAAAGCGGTTAGTGCATCCATCACACATTCAAACTTCATCTATTGTGGCCTTATCGCAACTGTCGGCTTCACGGCCATTGGTGTGCAAGCTCCAAAGCTCTTCCGCGCACTCGCCTATGAATTCTTCTTGCATCTTCATATTGCGTTGGTAGCAATGACCTTCGGTGGTCTTTGGATCCACTTGAAAGCATTTCCACAGCTTAAATACCTGCTAGCAGCCATCGTTATCTGGGCTGCGACCCGCCTTTGGCGATTTGCAACCACAATCTACCGATCATTCGCAGCTGGCGGTCGCTCCTGCAAGGCCATCGTTGAAGCGCTTCCCGGCGGCGCTATGCGCATCGAATTTGTTATCCCTCGACCATGGAAAGCTCAATCGGGACAGACCTTGTACTTTGGTGTTCCGAGCATTGGTCTATGGACCATGCATCCATTTTCCCTTGCGTGGTCTGAGACCTACTCGCAGGGTGGCCTCGCTCGCAATGCATCGACCAAAACAACATTCACCAACTCCGCCAACCCAGAAAAGCACACTCTGAACCTGCCGTCCTCTCGTGCCCGCGAGATGGATCTTGAAGGTCCTAAGCATCAGTCTTTCAGCCTTGTTGTCAAGAAATATGACGGTTTCACGAAGAAGCTCTACGAAAAGGCTTCTCAACAACCAGAAGGCGTGCCTCTGACAATCAGCGCCATAGTCGAAGGCCCTTACGGCCACGCCAAGTCCTTCAGCAGCTACGGCACAGTCATGCTCTTCGCTTCTGGTGTTGGCATTACACACCAAATGCCTTACGTCCGTGACCTCATCCAAGGTTACGCAGATGGCACCGTCGCTACCAAACGCATCAACCTCGTTTGGGTTGTACCTGACACAGAGTGCCTCGAGTGGGTCCGACCATGGATGCATGAGATCTTAGGTATGGACAAACGAAGAGAGATTCTCAGAGTATTCCTGTACATCACTAAAGCTACCCTACGGCAGGAGATCAAGAGCCCTAGTGAGACTGTCAGGATGACGAGAGGTAGACCGGATGTCTTGAGTATGATGATTGATGCTGCCCGAGATAGAGTCGGATGCATGGGGGTCTCTGTATGTGCCGGTGGTGGATTGACGGATGAAGTGAGAAGAGCGTCGAGATTCGTCGTTGGACAAGGAATCAACCTTGATTTAGTGGAGGAGGTTTTTGGGTGGTGATTGATCAGCGCTCATTACACAACTCGGCGACAGAGCCACGTGTGGAGGAACAAGCACCTGCTTTACGGCATACGTTCGCAGCATCGGATTATGGCTCTAGTTGTTGCCCGATCGAAGGACGTAAAGTATTCGATCTCAAAATTGCAAAGGATTTTGACGACCAGCTTCGAGGAGCTATTTGGCAACACAAAATAGATTTGGACACAAAAATCCACCTGATCGGCAGTTACACAGAATTGAACTCTATACTGGCCTTGCCTTTGCTATCTCGTAACCGTACTCGTACTAGCGAAAGTCGGTCATTAGCTACTTTGCCTCTTCCACTAATGTCCTTAATGCTGCAAACTGACCCAAGGAGGCAGCATATGTTTTGCACAAGGGTGTCCCCTATTTAACATGTACAGCCTACCACCAGTTCCACATGCGAAATTGGATGGTCCTGTAACATCGAGTTCTGAATCATCATGTCCGTGCTTTGCTCGCAGAGACGCTAGCGACGGCCGTGCTTTCCCAACCTGTCCATTCTTCTGGAAGAGCCCATGCACGAATCATGGACGTTCAGAGGATAGTGGTGTTTGATGTAACATAACTAAGATGACGGCTTCTTTACCTTGCTTCGGCACTGTGGAGCTTGCGTTGGCTCCTTGCCGTCTCTGAGTGGAGATGAAGAGATGGTGCGCTGGTCCGGTGTTCTTGATGTGAGTGGTTGGTCAGAGGAGGGGTGTCTGACTGTGGTTAGGAGCTGGGTCATTTGAACAGCTCTGCGGAGTTTTGTTCGGAATGAGGTAATGTGACGAGAAGAGGAAGAGGTGGTGTTCTCTGTCTGTGTGCTTGCTACATGTATTGGATTGAGAGGGTAGAATGGACGGAAGGCGTTACGAAAGTTTTGTGTTGTTGGCTTCTGGCTTCGTCTTCCTTCCCAGGAAGATCATTAGAATCATGACAGAGGCATCTATAGGTCTTGTTCAAAACTTGTTATCGATAGCTTATTGAACTGTCATTATTCCCTATTCAGCTATATGGTGCTTTTGCTATTAGACGGCAGCATGCATTGCCTCCCGCCTGCTTGTGCTCTGTAGATCCAGGTACGGAGCTTCTCCTAGACTACATACACGGTCACCGGCCCTGTTTGCTTCATAATCGTACGTTGCGGTATGCCAAACACATCTGTTGTCCCAGATCGCCATGTCATTCTTCTGCCACCTGAACCTCACCTGTGCGTCGTGGTTGTGTACTACCAGATCAAAGAGATATTTCAGGAGCATATCTGATTCGTCTCTCGTGACACCGTTGATTCGCTTCGTGAAGCCCTTGTTCACGAAGACTGATTTCCAACCAGTCACTGGGTTTGTGCGGATAATGGGATGTGTGGTCGTGAGGCTGGAGCCGATATTGAAAGGATGCCCTCTCGGGGTGGTCCGCAATGGGTTTCCAAGTCTTCTGGATTCATCGTGGAAGAATGTAGCATCGTGGGTCGCTGTTAGACCTTCCAGGAATGTTTGCATAGCCGGGCTCAAACGGTCGTAAACTTCGTAACCGGAGGCCCATAAGGTATCGCCACCTGTCAGAGGCAAAGTGTGAATCTTCAGCATAGCATAGTCCGATGGCACGGGCTCAAAAGTGATATCTGCGTGCCAGCCCACAGAAGCGAGACGCGAGGTATCGCTGAGCTGATGGGTGAGGCCGCCTCCTCTCTTTTGTTTGGCGGAGGATATAACGCTGATCTGGTCGCCAAGCTCTGAGCCCTCTTCGGTAAGTGGATGGACATGGAGGGTGGACGATGGAGGGCAGCCTGCAAGTATTGACATCCGCTCAGTGAATGTCTTCATCTCTATAGGTGTGACATCCTGGTTGCGAAGGAACACAACTCCTCGAGTAGAGATTGTGTAGGCAACATCGCTAATAAGACGATCACTTTCGGGGTGCGAAAGGATATCCCGAATTTGTAATGTGTCAAACTGTCGGCCGATGGCGGGTGTGCTGTCGAATGACGAAAACTGGTCGAGTGAACCTGAATATCTCAGGGGCTCAGACCGAGTGGTCTTTGCGTCTGCTTGAACGTCTCCCGATTGTGATTTAGTTGGGCCATCAGTGCCAATCAAGGCTGATATGCCGTTGGTATGGCCATTAGCTACCGGCGAGATTGCAATAGGCATGTTGAATATCGAGATGGTTCAGTTCAGGCAAGTAGAACGACACAAATCCGGCAGTATTGCCATAATTTGGTTTCGCATGACAGGCTTACCTTGATTTATACTATCTTTCATTGTCCTCCTCATACCGGAGAATTTGTCGGAGAGGGAATCTTCCGCGTTCACTCCGCACATTGAGGTGCATTGTCAATCCCTCGAGATGAGCATGGACTGAAAAGTCATGACACAACACATGAATCCCTCGTCACTAGGTGCTGGCAAAACATACTTTAGTTTGGGTTCGATAGTAGAAACCACAAGTGCAGAGAGAGATGGCAAGAGTTGAGGGAAAGTGGTTGATGACGGACGAGGCTGTCGGCTGCCAAAACTAGTCTGGAATGACGTGCTTAGGGGTGATGCTTCTCATGTCGTGTCCTCTCCACACTTCTAACCAACGAAGTATAGGCGGTACACTCGTCGCTACTACAATGATGCATGCTTAGACCTTTGAAGCATCGCGGCTGGACCAAAACTCCACTATTTATATCTTTTAGGGCGGAACGCTACGTGCGCCTGAGATTGTTGGCAAGTACGGGCTCCTGGTCATGGCGAGAGGGGATGGTCAGTATCACCGCTGAACTGATATGTCGGGCCGCAAACTCGCGCGCAGAGCTTGCGATGGATGTAAAGTTCGCAAGATCAAATGTTCTGAGGCATCGCCATGTGACGGTTGCAAAAATGCGGGAATAGCTTGCACATGGCTGAAGCAAGCACAACCTCGAGGTCCTCGTCGACTGAGGGATGCCACATTACAAGAAATTCGGAAGGCGCAAGATATATTGCAGTCGCAAAGTCAGGCTGCTGCTATCGCGAGGTCGTCCAGAAGTCCAAATGTGACTGATCCTGATCCGCCTCCTAAGCCATCTAGCGAGATCTCACAGCTTGTACTATTTCTTTGTGTCTACCGCCTTCAGCTTTATCCAATTTGGCCAATCATCAGAGTTGAAAGGCTGATTGCTTCGTTGCAGAGCGATAACCCTGATATTGAGGTCTTCGCACTTGCTTATGCACTTGCCGCGGCCACTGCTATACGTAGCCAAAGCACGGATCTAGGTATTACGAATCGCAATCATGCCAAGATTCTGGAAGAGAAGTGTCAAACTGCAAGAGCTAAGGTGCCTCAAGGCCGGCCACCGAACCTGACAACTGTCCGAATTGCGTTCTTCCTTCACGTCTACTACGAGTCACAGGAGGTGAGCAGCATGAAAAGCATGCTATACTTACGGGAAGCTGTCACCATCGCGCAGATGATCGGCCTTCACAGGGAGCCATACTATGCAGATGTACCAGCGCAGGAGCGTGAGATCCGACGCAGAGTGCTATGGCTTCTTTTTGTGACGGAACGTGTGGTTGCCATTCTATACGAGCAGCCCATCACTCTACGCACGAAGATTGCTATTCCATCGACCACAGACACAGATGAAATTGATGTTCTTGTTGGCTTTCAGCTGCTTGTCCGACTCTTTTGGACTTTAGACGAGGCTGGCTTGTTTACGCTACTTGACGAACTTGATTCCCAGGCATCGCCATCTTCGAATGCAGCATCTGTTACTCCAATCACCGACTATGCGTCTTTGATCGAAGTGGATGCTTCGTATGGTGGATTTATACCTTCTGTTCAAGCTTTGAATCTATCGATTACTCGAGCATGGCTTCAATTTGTGAATCTACGAATGCAGCAAATTAGTTTAGCGGAACTGGTCGATTCTGGATCGCAGACTTTGGGGATACTCCTTTCAGCTTTGGATCGAATGTTGTCTGCGCTCGAGAAGGGCTGGTCTACCTCAGTTGAAGCGCTTGGAATCACGATGGTAAGTTGATGGACAACCCTCACGATGACGACTAACAACTAGCAAAGTACACTAAAGTGTCGGCTATCTTTGTTGGACTCAGAGATCTCGTTGAGGCTTCCCCCACCGAACTCAATCGACAGTCTATCCACGATACAATTCGGAATGCGTTTGAACGTCTTCAGAATATCCCTCACTTTCCAACTGGCAAGCCGCTTGGCCACGCGCTGCCAATTTCAGCATCCAACTCGGTCACGAGAACTGGCATGAACTCACCCCGTCGTCGTGAAGCTTCTTTCGACTCATCTCGAAAGTCTCAGTCCTCCAGGAACGACGAAGGTCATGCGACACGGAACGCGCACCGTCCAATGCGTCCCGACTCCCAATATGAATCGATGCAGTATCATATGTTAGATTACACATACAACAACAATTATGATGGGCTCTTTGAAGCAGTGGAGCTGGCTGGTGTCCAATCTTCAGATTCGATTGAAGATCTATTTGGTCAGACATCGTTCGAACCATATCGAACCTTCGATGAGGCTCCAGTCAACTCGGAAGCAGGTCATCACAATTATGGGAACAGCAATCACTGGCAAGATCACCAGAATTCTTGGTTTGACATGATATAAAAAGGATTGCATTCCATGAGCACGCCATACCTTTATCTACGACGTAACCATCAATGATCGCATTATCTGGGACATTGCTCCGTTGACAATAGCAGCGATTTCCGCATCTCCCTTTCGTGGACATTGCCGAGCTTGTTGAAAACTATTCCTTCGGTGCAACCGGAGTCAATTTCGGAGCGGGTGATCGGTAAGATGCTGCACCCCGCATTCAAGGGTGGCATTAAGTGGCTAATTCGATCGCCTATTCCTAGTAACACGTGCTTTTGCCACGTAGAACTGACATCTAGAAACAAGAACTAACAGCGGAATCCAGAGCTTCTCCGAGCATGTCTCCAGGTCATTGCCGGCGACCCAATCACCGCCAGGGCATCTTACGCCATTGTGCGAATCACAAGCACACAAAAGAGACTTTGGCAAGCAATCCACGAATCATGCCTTGCTTCGTACATTTCTTGCAATTTCTATAAAAACTGGATATTATCCTCAAGTGTGTCGAGCACCATCGACCAGCCTCCTTCACCTTCTCTATTTGTGTGGAGCTCGATCATTCGCCTGCGCAATTCTCAAGACTCTTCCGAAAGACTGTGCGCGATGGCGGCGCCGACCACTATCGGTGGAGCCGATAAAGGACTCTCGGAGCATCCAGCAAAGTCGAGCCTTGATGCCGCCTCCCTTTCAACTTCAGATTTACCTGTCAACACATCTTCTCTGTCCGACGTCATCCCACCACATGAATCCTATGAAGGTTATAGCCACTGGGACCCGACCTTAACATGGACAGTAGAAGAGGAGAACAGGGTTCTCCGCAAAACTGACTTTTGGCTCTTGTCGGTCATTTGCCTCATGTTCTTCGGCCTCCAGCTCGATCGAGGCAATTTGTCCAATGCTCTAACTGACAACTTCCTGAAGGATATGGGAGGTCTCAGCACAAACGCATACAACAACGGCACGACAATACAACTTGTGTGCTTCCTTGCTGCTGAATTTCCGGTGCAGCTCCTGACCAAACGATATGGGTTCCGTAAGGTCCTCCCAATCATGATGATGGCTTGGAGTACCGTCAGTTGGGCTCAGGCCTTCATTCACAACCGTACTGGATTCTACTTGACGCGAGCTCTAATAGGCGCATGCGAAGGAGGCTTCATACCTGGAACTATCCTGTTTGCTACATATTTCTACAAGTCTCGGGAACTGGGATCCAGACTCGCTGTCTTTTGGAGCACGCTCAACATCGCCCGAGTCATCTCGGCGCTTCTTGCTGCAGCATTGCTACAGATGCGTGGTGTTGGTGGCAAGCCAGGATGGTTCTGGTTGTTCCTCCTTGAAGGTCTTCTGACCTTTCTGATCGGCCTTTTCGCCTTCTTCTACCTACCTCAATCTCCTGTGGCTACAAAATCCGTCATCTGTAGGAAACCGTGGTTCACCGCACGCGAAGAACAAATCATGATCAACCGCCTTCTGCGCGATGACCCAGCTAAGGGTCTCACAGCCATCAAAGAGCCCGCAACCTGGTCCGACATCAAGGGTGCATGGTCCGACAAATCAATGTGGGGTCTCTATTTCATCGGTCTTATTGCCTACATTCCAGCAACTCCAGTGCAGGCCTACCTTTCTTACAGCCTCAAAGTCGTCGGCGGCTTCACGACCTTCCAGTCGAACATGCTCACTGTCGTATCGGCCGTCGTGCAGGTCATCACGATCCTCGCTCTTGCAAAATCCTCCGAAATCTTCAACGAACGAACCTGGCACTGTTTCTTTGGCGAACTCTGGGTATTTCCCTGTCTGGTAGCCCTCCTAACACTTCCGGACACGAGAATGCCCTGGCAACGTTTCAGCATCGCGACTCTCGTTTCGGGGTACCCCTACTTCCACCCGATCCTCTCCGCATGGATATCTGAGAACAGCTTCAGTGTCAAGAAGCGTGCGCTTACCGCTGCGACATACAACGTGATTGTGCAAGTTGGCAGTCTGATAGGTTCCCAGATCTACAGAGCCGACGATGCGCCGTACTACCATCGCGGAAATAAGGTCTTAATCTCGTTCTGCGTTGTTGCATTGGTGGCTCTGGTTGCGCAGAGTCAGTGGCTGAAGGTGCTCAATAAACGAAAGGAGCAGGTTTGGAATAAGATGACAGAGGCGGAGAAGGCACAGTATCAGGCTGATACGAAGGCGAGGGAGTTGGATGGCAACAAGAGGTTGGATTTCAGGTTCAAGCGTTAATATTTCCATACAATGTCAATCATGATTCAAGTTGCACAGGTTCGCAAACACTCGCTTTGCTTCATGTTTTCTATTCCTACCACAATTTCCTTGTCGGATGTTACAAATCCAAGAAACAATAAGTTCAGGAACATACTGATCGATTCCCATACGAATCGTAAGAGGAATCGGCCTTACCATTTCGGTAATTGGCAAAAGCCGAGCTGATGAATCTCTTATACGAATCGTATGGGTGACCCATCCAACCTTCTCTTCCTTCTAACCGTCGTATCGTTATCCATGGGATAGGCATAGATACAATTCGATTCCCTAGACTTCGATCTCCCGCTCAATGCTCCGCTAGTCCTGATACAGGGCCACGTTAATCTCCAATAGGAGCATTTGTTGGATTTCACCTCCTTTCCGGCCAGCAGGGACTGGGAAGAGAATGACTAATAAGTGGACTTGGCCTTCCCCGCTTCCGACGTCTGCTATCAGTCAAAGCTCATCCCTCATCTCATGGCAACCGTCAGACTGTCCAATTGTATCGCAACCTCTTGTGGTGTGCGTAGAGCGTATATCTTGGTACACTCGCGCCTATGCCCTGTGCTCAACCCGGGAATGTTCCGCACTGTTTGCAATCTGATCCGAAGATCTTGAACGCAGCAGGCGGAGTATGATAAGCGAAAGAACGATGCAAAAGATTACATAAGGCAGATATACTGGTGGCCTGCGTCTATGCGACGTTGTCCGGCTGAGGTCGTCCAGTAAGCATGCTTTGGTGGCGAGGCATCACGAAAGAAAGGAGCCACGGCTTCGGGCGATCACAGCGGCCACCGATACGCCGAGTGAAGCAGTGCGTCCGAAGCTCGCTGGTGAATGAATAAGCAGTCGGTCTTCATCTTGAACACTCATTACTCACTGCGTGTGAAGCAGTGTCCGGCTTTCGTCGAGCTGCGGGCTTTGTAATCCAAGGCTCGGTGCTGCGTTGACTAGTCTTCAGGCCATTGTAGTCTTTTCCCATTCGGGCCAGTCTATCACTTCGAGGGTATCAATTTTCCAGGCGGCAAGCAGTAAGGCGTGCTCTACAATGTCCAAAAGGGACTAAAGTAGGTGGAGCACAACAAGCTACCGGTTGTGTGCCTTACTCAATGTCATAGACCACATACGAAGGAAGGTCAGGGATAGATAAGCGATCGGTGAATTACGAATGTCAAGGCAAAGGGCTCTAAACTTCCAGATTGGGTTCGGTAACGTCATTTTGCGACTGTTGTAATTATTGCTGCCCGTAAGGCATGGGAGCACCGGGATATAAGCCTTCTAGAGTATAAGTACTTTTATCATTCCATTCAAGTATTTCTCTATCCCTTCAGGAAGCATCATTAACAAGCCAGTGCAAATCAACTGAGAAGCCAAGATCTGATCACACCAACCACTAAGACAATCATGACCAAAATACTGCACAAACCGGCTTTAGAACCCTCCACAACCACAGTTCTAGTCACCGGTGCTTCGGGCTATATAGCCTCTCACATTGTTGACCAAGCCCTTGTCCTCGGCTACTCTGTGCGCGGCACCGCTCGCACGGCTAACAAAGCGGAGCAGACCAAACCGATATACAACAATAACCCGCGTTACAGCACTGCCGTTGTTCCAGACTTTGGTCATGCGTCCGCAGAGCTTGATGCAGCTATCCAAGGTGTCGACGTAGTCATTCACGTTGCATCTGATACCTCTTTCTCAAACGATCCTCACAAAGTCATAGGTGGCGTCATCGACAGCGTCACCAATGTTCTCACTGCCGCAGCGAAGGAGCCAAAAGTGAAGAGGTTTGTGCTCACAAGTTCGAGTACTGCTGCATTGCTGGCGAAGCCAGGGGTTGAGCAGACGGCAACGGTGGATACGTGGAATGATGAGGCTGTTGAGGCTGCGTGGGTCAAAGATCCAGACCCACTCGCGGTGTATGCGGCTAGCAAGACCGAGGGTGAGAGGACGTTATGGAAGTTTGTCAAAGAGAAGCAGCCGAGCTTTGTGGCGAACGCCATATTACCAAACTTGAACCTGGGCAAGGTGTTGGGAAGTACTGGTCCGACAGGAAGCGCGGTGATCGACTTCTACACGGAACAAAGACGGGACCGGTTCCCACCTCGTGAGTGATGACGAGTTGATGACTTGTGGCAGACAATGCTGACAACCAAACAGAGTGGTTCATTGATGTCGTCGATGACGCAAGACTGCATCTTATTGCAGCTGTATTAGATGAGTCGCTGGTCAACGAAAGGATTTTCGCCTATGCTGCTCCTTTCAACTGGAACGATGTCATTGATTCCTTAGGACGACTGAGACCGGATAAGGCTTCGAAGTTCAAGAAGGATCCAGAAGAAAAGAGCGATTTGAGTACGGTACCGAACGAGCTGGGCGCTGAGCTGCTGAAGAAGTGGTTCGGTCAGGATGGATATACGACTCTCGACGAGAGTGTCAGATTGAACTTGGAGGGCATTGACTGAAAGCGATATGTTGATGGCCCATCATCAACGTGAGGCCGAGCAAGGACCATACTCAGCGGGCTCATGGGTTGGTGGCCCGCTCCACTAGTATAGGTCAACAAGATCATGCCTAAGCTTTTGCAAACATTTCCTTTCCGTCATAGTCATGCTCCGTGGAAGCACGCCCAAATGCTTAAAAGTCGGCTCATCTGTCTCCTCGTTGTAAGCCCGACTCTAGCACCAATGGCTCACAATATGCAACACCCACTTCCCTCGCTCAGTCCTCCCCTTTCTGTAGTTGTCATGGCTGCAACCCTGGTGATATCTTCGACAGTTTCCCACAGCAACTCACCTGTCAAGGCCGAACACTCGGCATATTTGTCACATCTCATCTCTTGAGCAGCCAGGAGACCCTCCTCCGGCATTACACATATCAAATTGCCGTCCTCGTCTCTTTCATCGGTCCTCAAATCACGCTTCAAGCCCAATAACATCACTGGTGTGGTGTGCTCGAGCTCATCATAGTGTTGCGAGAACTGCTTACGCCAGTAATAGCGAGCATTATGTAGAGAAGAACGCGAGGACACATCGTAAGTTATGATAACGAATCTAGGCTGATCAGGGAAGGAGTCAAGGAATAGAGTGCCAGTGGAAGGCCAGATGTGAAAGATGTATGGTCTGCGGAACAAGGAGACAGAGAAGGTGAAGGGCCGCGAGTCGAGATCAACGGGCTTGGGAGGCGCAGAGGAAGTGAGTTTGCCGGATCTGACCTGTGGTAGACGAGCAAGAAACGTCGATTTGCCACTGCCAGGGGACCCGAGAAGCAGAACGTCAGCCTCCGCCGCAGCGGGGGTGTATGCTGGTGGTGGGGACATCGGTGCCATTTGGACGCTTTGTGCTACATTATCTGAAGACATCACATGAGCTCCAGTCGTTGAGTGGCTGGCGTGAAGCGAGAATCGTCTCTGGCTCACTAGAATGAAAGATGGCTGCGTAGTAATGTTGAGAGTAACAAAAGCGATTGATACTGATACCGGCAGCACTTCGGCTAAAGAAGAAAGCTCGTGCTTCTGCTTCATCCCAGCCACCTCCACAACGCGTCAAACGCGTCAGGTCTCTTTGTACTTTGATTGGAGATGTTGACTACCACTGATCTTTGGACATATCAGCTAAGATTGTCTTACGATGATTTTCTGCGAACTCAATCTTCCTGTTCACAGAATCGAAAAGGGAACAAAAATTTAATTGCAGCAGATATCATCCTATATTAAATCCCGCGAATTTTGCAACAACCAATCTCGACATTTGGTGACAACAATGTTACATTCTAAAACTAAAGCCAGCTGTACACGACCAGCCGCAGAAACACCTTACCAAGTCCCACGAGCCATCTGCTCCCGCTCGATCGCTTCAAACAATGACTTGAAGTTGCCTGCACCGAAGCCGCTAAAGTTATTCCGGTATATGATTTCGATAAAGACGGTCGGCCGATCCATCAAGTGCTTGGTGAAGAGCTGCAGGAGATAACCATTCTCATCAAAGTCGATCAAAATGCCGAGCTTCTTCAGCGTTTCAAAGTCCTGACTTATCTTCAAACCAGCCTTCTCCAATCGTTTCGTCATCTGTTCATAGTAAGTGTCTGGTACTGTGATGAATTCTATGCCGCGCTCTTTGAGGTTCGTCACATCTCGGATGATGTTCTCAGTCCGTAAAGCGATGTGTTGTACACCAGCGCCGCCATAAAAGTCGATATATTCTTCTATCTGCGATTTCTTCTTGCCTAAAGCCGGTTCGTTGATCGGCATCTTGATTCGCTCATCTGGACTAGCCATGACGACAGACTTGAGTGCCGAATAATCGGTGCAAATATCCTTATCGTCGACTGACCAAAAGCGGTGAAAGCCAAGAACTTTCTCATAGCTAAGAGAAGGTTAGTGGTGTTTTGATCAAACGCTGTTGCTCACTTACTAGTCACAGGCATTATCCATTTCATTCCAGTCTTGGTTGCCAACACAATGGTCAACCACTTCAAGACCAATAGCTGGAAGGAATTTGGAAATTGGATCTTGTTCGGTTAGTTCTCGATATCCCGGCAGAAAAACCCCTCGATATCCGTGTCGTTCAATAAGTGTGTGAGCTACACAAATCAGTATGCACCATTGTCTTCGATCAACATTGGCTTACTAGTATCTCCATACGTCTGGATCGTGGCCATCTTGACAAATCCAGAGTTATCTGAAATGGTCTTTGGTGCACTCACTGCTCGAGCGCCACGCCCGACTGCTGCAGCATACAGCGCCTCAACGTCGTCCACTTCAAAGCTGACGTCCTTCACAGCATCCCCATGTTGTGTCAAATGCTCATGTACTTCTTTGAGAAGTTCACGATCCTCTTTCGTCAGATTTTGTTGCTTGCTATTCGGAGCATATAGCGGCGACGTGAAGACGAAGATAACTTTGCCGTTGCTCACCACGTGAGAGGCAGTGGCTCGGGATCCTGTTTCCAGTCCTCTATATGCGACCCTTTGAAAGCCCATACGTGTCACATAGAACGCCGCTGCTTGCTTGGCATTGCCGACATACCAGTGGACATGGTCGTATCCTTGGTATGTTTCTATCTGGCTCTTGGTGACTTTGGTTGCATATTGTTTTGTTGGCATGTCATATTTGGTGTGGCCAAGAAGATGACTTGCCACAGGAGTTGGCTCAATCGCTACCGGCGCCATTGGTCGAGTTTGCTCGAAGACAAATGCTGAGCAGTCAATCAGACGTCTAGTCGCAATAGTGGTTGCAAGTAATGCTGCTGTTGTTGACCTTCGTTGTGGTGATGTTGGCGGGTTGGTAAGATTCAGCCTGTGTGCGATATATAACCAAAAACATACGGTCCACTTAGGTCTTTGCCAGGTCCCCTCAAATTCCGTTCATGTCATAAGACATCCCTCTTGTTGCTAGGGCCTCGTATAATCTCGTTGCAATACTCATTATTGATTGGCTGATCGGATGCCAAAGGGGGCTTCTGACCAATCGACGGTCTCGGCTATCATCGGAAAGCACTTGGTTGCAGCTTATTAGGCCCAGCGATGATTCACGTGACCGGACCGTCCAGAAAAGCAGGTAGTTTCCTCCTGCCACTTTACACTGCCTTGCTGTTCTCGACCTGGCAAGGCAAAGCGGCATCCATCATGCCTTAAGTATCTCACATGGTATATAATTCGGTAATGTGTACTTACAATTCCAGTGCACATCGCCAATCCAACTAAACTACTAAGTGTTATCAGCACCCACCATTTCGTTCGTGTACATGTCATCAGCAACCGTCTTAACTCAAAACGACCGTGCCGTCCTCGGTGCACTCTTTGATCCTGAAGCCTCCTTGTCAAATGGTGTTCCTATAACACCAAACGCACCAACATCACAAGACAAGGTTCTATCAGAAATTGAAGCTGCTGAACAATCGGCCATTAAAATCCTCAATACAGCCACTCCATCTGAACACGATGCTCACAGTGCTATCGTTGAACTGACACAAATCATCACCGACCATCCAAGTTACGCCTCTGCGTACGCCAATCGAGCACAAGCTCTCCGTCTATTGCCTACGGCTCTCGGCAACCCATCCATAATCAAGGATATCTTCACGGATCTTGCAACGGCCATCCGCTTGGCAACACCATTGACGCCTCTTGCACCAATTTCAACGTATGATGCCCGGGTGCTAGCCTCGGCACATACCCATCGAGGGTATTTGCTTCTCCGAGCAGCTTCCGAGCCAGGTTTTCGCAACCTACTCGCTGGCCTTGAGCTTCGAAGCCTGCATCTCCCAGTAACAGCTGCGGATCAGCTCAACCCTGATACGCTTGAAGAACTGGCTAGCAAAGATTTCTCTGTCGCCGGCCGACACGGCAACAAAACGGCACAAACACTTGCCGTCAAGACAAATCCCTACGCCAAGCTGTGTGGACAGATTGTGAAGGAGGCCTTGCAGAGGGAGATTAAGGAATTCTATGAAGGTCCTAGTTCCGCATCTGAGGCTGGCATGGCACACTAAAGTGAGGGTCAATTTATTTCTTTACCATTTGCACCTGTTATCATGACAGTTACTCTTAGACAATTCAGATCAGTTTTCTACTACAACCTCACTCCTTTCTTCTCATTTTCCTTGTAGCCTGTCTGGCCGCTCTTCTTAGTTATTCCCCCCCCAGCCCCACTCACTACTTTCAGTCTGTTCAACTCCAATCCAGCTCCAATCCACCATGGTCTATTCATCCCCAACCTCACATAGTACTGACTAGTGCTTGTCTCAAGAATTGATACAAACACCCTGAACTGGCCAGAACAGGGCCAATTCCGAAACCAGAAACAGTCATTTCCTAACTTAAGCCAAGTCAGCGACCAGAAGCACTGCAACACGAATAATTGCCATCCGAACGATTATGGTATCACTAAACGAACAACATCATCCTCACTCACGCGATAGCGACACATACCGCTCTTTATTCCGGCTTGGTTTTGCCTTGCGCAGCGGCATACTATCTAAGCTTCGAATAAACTAGGAAGGTAGTAGCGGGATTTAGTAGTCTGGTGGATCAGCCCGGACAGCACGGACCGTGCTTTCTGAAGATTCAATTGGTTGGTAAGAGCGACGCAATGCCGAATATAGCCGCAACCCTGGAATTCTTTATCATTTCGTTATCAATCTGTCCGATGGATGTGGAGCGGAAGCGTCTCAACAAGTGAATACAATGAAGAGGTAACATTGTTGGGGGTTGTTGCATGTAAAAGATTGAAAGTCGCGCATGGCTGAACGTGATCGGGGGACGAATGCTTGTAGACCACAGTGACTGCTGTATGAATACTACACGGAACGAATCTGTCAACTCTATATCTGTACAGTAGGTATGACCTGTGAAATGCTGTCCCCACGGCTGCGGTCTCCAAAAACTGTCCAGGGCATGGAACATGGAACCTGTGCATCATAACTTAATAGGTACCACGAACACAGCCCAGACAACTTAGCTGACAACTATCCTATCGTACCACACCCTTCTCGGACTTCTTCATCCTCAATCACTACGATACAATAATCTCTCTTTTTCTTTCACAATCGTGATCCACTTCTCCCTCCTCTTTGCCCTGGTCCAATACGTGAACCGCAGCATCAGTAGCTTCTCACCCGTTCCTCAGCATCGAAACTGTGCGCGTTGGTCGTGCCAGGGGCAAACACCTTTTAAGCCGGCAGAGGTACTAGCTCAGAGATGCATTCTGAATATGCAGTGTTGCTTGAAAATCGTGCGTGGTAGTGGTGGGCTGGGAAGACTAGGAGCTCGAAGGACCTGCTTTGATGGATCAAAAGTCTTGGAGCTTCTGAAATAAGGAGTTGGAGTGGATTTGCCTGGTTATAGACTCGAGGGCACGGGGTTCAACCTTGAAACTAAGCGGACATGTTCATAGTAGATACTTGGCTTATGGATGTTCCGCACAGCTTAACCAGGAAAAGGACAATCCAACTGTAGTTGACGCGGTGTGTGCTTGATGATCGAAGAAGAAAGCCGAGGAAGCATTTACCTAGGACTGTGGCAGAAAGTTGAGGACTTTGAATTCCTTAGTGAAACTTCTCATCAAAAAATTCCGAACGTATACTTAAAGCTATATTCGGTCAGTACGATAGAAACGAAGTGCCTGTGCAAAAGCGGTCTTTATGAATTTCTACCGTTATAATGCTGAGCCCAAGTTGGCTCGTATTGGAACAGTTCTCCCCATTTCTCCCGCATACTTCCCCCTCTTGGGTCAACCTTTAGCTTCCAGAGCAGACCCCACACAAGAACACTAACGCTATCGAGGACGCGGAAGCCTCTCTGTTGCAGAGGCTCCTCCTGTTCCCATTCACGTACGAGGTCAGCTGCTTTGAGGTTGGTGCAAAACGTGGTAACGGCCTGGAGTGAGTCATCGGCCTCTAAGATCTGTTGAATTCGATCTTCAAGCTCGAAGTATGGAAGTTCCCCAATTTCGATGTTGTTGGTGAGACTCAGTGGTTCGTATCCTGTGACAGCATCGACACCGGCCTCAGCAAAATTCTGCACGATGGCGTCATTCAGTTCCGCACTGTAAGGGGTCACAAGCCCAACCGAGTCCAGCTGCATCGCCTTTAGTTGTTCCAGGAGTGCCAGTGTCGAGGTATATGCTGGAATATCAAACTGCCGTTCGATTGCTTGACAGAGCTGTACGTCGGTATCGAGGCCAAGCCAGCCGGCTGAGGTGCCGCCCCAGCCGATTGCATCAACCTGGGCGTCTGCGAGAAGAGAGGCAGCTGACAGCATGGAATCAAGATTGAATTGAGACTTCGCAGAAGGGTCACCTGATATTTGTGTCACTTTGACGCGGGAGAAATGGACTGTGATATGGCCATCAGGTCTCTCTTCGTTGAGGTCTGCGAGCATTGCAGTGATAAGAGGTTCCATGTTTGTGTTTGAGGAGGGTACAAGTATTCCAAGACGGCATGGATCTTGCATGATCGGTGAAGATGTGTTATAGTGAGCTCGTGCACTAGCTTTTGTTTCGGTCAATTTATGGGATACCAACGTACTTCGCATTCACGATCGATAACCTAGGTTGGAAGGCGTGATGATTCGATTTTTGAAGTCGTCCGCCAAAATCTGCATCGAGCTCACTGCCCCCTGTGGCCTAGAGTGAAGTCGCTCTGGCTCAACCCCGATTCACCGTAGTAGGGAACAGCCTTATCAGTCGCTCACAGCACACTAAGGCTGCACCAATTTTGGCGCTGAAATGCGAAACCTGCTCCCTGGAAGCTTGGCATGTGAAAGAAAGGTGACCAATGATATTGCGAATGTGAAGTACTGTCGAACTGGCACATTCTAGGATTAATGCCACAGCCCTGGTCAAGACTTGGTCTGAGCAACATCGCTTTGCCTAACGTCACAGAAGCCATTGTTCTGTGGTTTCACTACGACATTCCTAGGCCAAAATATATCACCTTGAAGGTGTCAGCGGCATCACAGAGAGCGAAAGTGCAGGCCGATTGAAGCCGGCGTTTCACTTAGAGATGCCGATGATCAAGAGTCTGCCTTGCTTTTAGTAGCACGGTGCCAAAGATGGGACAAGGGCCACCATCAGATGAACAAGGTGTCGTGGGGAAAGAGGCTGTTTGAGCTGCGACGGCAGACATCTTCGACTCGCGTAATCCGTTGTGCTTCAAAATGGAAGCAATAAGCTATCTGAAACAGTGATGATTTGGAAACTCTGCTACATAGTGCCAAAAGATACGGTCGTCTCTTACTTCTCGACGTTTTCTCCTCTTTCCGCCGCATCGTCCCACGCCCTGTCTCGCATCTCTGCTGCTCCGACACGACGGCTTGTCTGCATATCCTGTATACATTTATAGAAGCCAGCCTTTAACTCCGGATGCTCCTCGATACACTTCTTTGCCAAGAGTTCCATTCCACTTGAGAGAAGAATCTGAGCTATCCAAGTGGGCGGAACATCCTTCGGCCGTGTGTCATCGTGAGAGCGTTTGGGCACAGCTGTGGAACGACCTTGTTGCTCCGTAGATGCACCATTGTCTATGTGTGGATGCAGATGTGTTCCAGGCGTTGCTGACTGACTCCTTGGGACAATTTGTGCTGGACCATTTCTCTTGTCTTTCGCGGAATGCTCGACGATTTCAATGTCTGGAGTTGGGCCACTCTCACCCTCATGATTATCCGCATTCCTATTGGAACGCTGTGGAGAACGTTGCATCCGACCTCCGCGTGGCTCAGCAACATGTATCGTATCGAGCACTGTGTCATTCTCATTTCTGGTTAGAGTGCTTCCTAATCGGTGATGAGGAGTGCTTGATTGCTCTCTTTGCTCGGATTGCCGTCCAGCCACGGCTTCGTCTCGTCTGTTAAAACCACTCGTGTTTGACAGCGCTGGGTTCGGACGATTTTGCTGGCGAGACGCATTGCCAGAGAGATTTTTGAACTCTGCCAAAGTTGCATAACCTCTCGATACTGCCACGGGGTCTTTCAGGTTTGCGAGGTGAAGTTCGCTCAGTGATTCGTGCTTTCTAAGAATATCTGCGTTGAGAAGTTCAGTCGTGCAGAGAGCACAGTGGTGTTTTCCTCGATTGGTGATGTATCCGAATGATAGTGGTACAATGTCTGGCTCTTCAATGTTTGAGTAGGGCCTCTTTCGGCGCAGCGTCTGCTTTCCGATGTGTGTTTCAGACGCCTGCTTCTGTGTCCCAGCATCAAATGAAGGTCCAGGTGTTGCTGAAGGAAGATGTCCAGAATTGAGGGCATTGATGCCTACGGAGTCACGAACTGGAGAATTGAGATCGCATCCGTCGGCAAAGGACTCATAGCGCGTCCTCCCTGGGTAGATGCCAAGATTAGCTGTCCGCTCTGCCCAAGCAGAAGAATGATCTAACCCGGACTTGACTCACCTTGCCTCGCCGACTGATCATTTCGTACCTCCATTTCAACCTCCCTTTCACCCATAACGATAACTTCATCATCGTCGTCATCAAGAGCAAGGCGTATCGGCCGTCGCATAGCACCTAAGCGCTGTCCGTGCGAGACCTCGTTGAACTCATCCTTGTGATCAGCGACCCTAGCTTTCAAGTCTTCTGCCATTTTCACAATCTCTTTGGCAAAGAACGACTTGATCGCATCGTACGTAGCTTCGTTGCCGTACAGCTTTGCGATCCTGCCGTATCGCCCTCTGAACTGTGCAACTGGTCAATGATATATAACTTTTGGAGGACTAAATAGTTGGGTGTGGAGATAGAAGGGGATCAAAGCTTACGGCGTCTTCACCGAGCTCAGCGTAGACAGCAGCAAGAACTCGGAGGATGGGCGCGCGTTGTCGCCAGTTGATTGTCATGGCGCAGAACTGGGCAGTCAATGTAAACAACGTTATGTGCTATTTGTAAGGTCAGAATGACACTGGAACTGCATTTGTGAATGAAAGAGGACTGCAGCGTGGAACAGAGAGAGAGTTGAACAGGGGAAGAGACATTGGTCAGTGCCATCCTCTGGTTAGCCCACAGTACAGAGAAAACGGATGAGAGCGTAATCGGGAGCAAGGTTCTACATGCTTGATCTCCATTACAGATTCTGACTTTAGCTTAGGCTGAGAAAGTGCAGAGCAAGGCAAGAAAGAGAGTTAAAAGAATTGTGAAGCAGAAGCGGGCTTTTCCTTGGCAAAGGGGATTTGTCATACTTGTCATTACATTTGCCTGTATCAACCAATCGCCTTCGCCACTCTTCTACTTCTCCTGCATACAAGACAGGTAATCTTGTTACCGCGAAGCTGATCATCTTCCAGCCAAGTTCGCACACCTCTCGAAGCTAGAAAGCCGCTTCCTTGCTCAGAGTGTGGTGAAAGCGAAGGTCAATCGTGTTTAGTTCTAGGCCAGGATGACCGAGTTATCTTTAGAGCAACAACTTTAGCTATGCCCACCAACGTTAGAAAGGTTTGTACAGTAATGAGATCACAATCTTTTTAAAAAGGCATTGTACTGATAAAACGCCTCATGTCTACATGCATGCCAACGGCAGATCTAACCACTTCTCCAGGTCTGAGATTTGGTGGTTGCCAATTTCAGTGATGCACGCTTGTCCATCATTCAACTTTGACCCTCTTCCATGTCGTTCCGTCCAGATTCGACCGCTCCGATTCAGATTCTAGTGTCTGCTTAAATTCTCGCTTTAGATGACCACAGTTCAGATTGACAGAACCCGGAGCAGCATCGGAACAATCGTAAGGCCGAACGTGATGATTTTGATAGAAACCGCGAGGAGAAGAGTCTGATGAAGATGGAGATATGGGCAGAGCCTTGCCGGCCTCTGAATCAGGCCCTAAGCCACCACTGGCCATGTACACGACCTCTTCACCTTCACTTTTGGCTCCCAGTCTAGCACGGGAGTCGCAAAATTGGTACTTCTCCTTCTTCACGGTCCTCTTGATCGACTGGGTCTTGATGCCGCCATCTTTTGAGGGCGAAGGACGCTTGTAATCTCCTAGCGTAGTGGAGATATTAAGGCCATTGCGAGCTTTGATTCCAGCAAGTCGCTTGATGATGGTGTTAGGTTTTGCTCCAGTTTTTGTGGCGAAGGGTCCGATTTGGATCTTGAAGATAGTTAGCCAGAAGCTTTAGAAGCCTGAGTTTCCGTGCAGCTAGCCGTGGAGCGGGACCGGCAAAGGCAATAACATGGCGTTTTGGGCCAACAAAGCTGAAATGACCCTGGCCAGAAGAAGTTCGGGAGCGAAAAGAATGGCAAAGTAGGACTTACGAGGATTGGAGTAGGGGATTCGCGAAACAGGTCGAAGAGAAACATGGCGTCCTTGGTTGCCAAGCTCGTATTGGATGACTTATTCGGTGATGCGGCCATTTTGCGCAAACCTGGCGATGATAAATTTTGGAAAGGACTCTGGTAGCTTCGAATGAGACAGATTGGTGAGTTGATGGAAAGGATTGATAACAAAAGTGAAATTCTGGTGATGGCTGGAACTCAAGGTCTTCAAATTTGGCTTTGTTGGCGGTCTGGACACTGAGATGGTGACGAAAATTGAGAAAATGCCCCTGTCAGAAGGTACCATGAAAGTATTTGCCATTCAAAGATCTGGTCATCTAAAGCTATCTTACACCGCCATTTGCTCTGCACAGGTCTCCCTCATGCCATTCACTCATGGTTCAGGAAGTAGCCGACCAGTGAGCTGTGTTCGAGACAAATGAGGTACCCGGAGCAGTGTCCAAGTCAGTGAAGAGCCAGGTTGGCTGGCTTAGCCCGGAGATTCGTATGGTGAGCATTCATAGGTGTGGATAATCTTGCAGATAATGACGGTTTCTCCAGAGATTCGGACAGGCTTGACTATCGTGCCTGGATCCGGAACATATCGTTGGCGAATAGCATCGCGCTGTATCGTCTCTGAGAGCCGCAGTCCTTCTTGAAAAAGCAAGAAGTGAGTTCGGAAATACGCATTGAACCTGGGATCCACATAGACAAGACAGATACTAGTATATAACTGGGCGTCAGGCTTGGCCAGGCCTAAACCACGCTAATGCAAGATACTCTTAAATCCAACGACAAACCTGACAGCATCTGAAAGCAGGCGAACGTTGGTGATAGTTTGCAAATTTGGGAGGTTGGGAAATTCATCACTGCTGACTCTCAATGGTCTTGCAGCCGGAAGCACTAGCCGCATCCCGTCCCGCAGTAGACCTGGAAGAAAGGGAAAGAGGGGTGTCTCTCATGCATTTTGACCTGTTCCTAGAACTTCGCTCCTACTGAGGTTTGGATCAAATCGGAGATTCTGTGATTTCTGGTTCCGATATGGCTACAATTTGCTCTAATTCTGCTTCCTAGGTCAAACTACCTCATCTCTCAAACTCAGTTGTTCTCTCTTCCAACTAAGAAGCCGTTGCCCTCCTCCGCCTTCATCGGCATTTGCTCCATTCCATATGGTGAGAACGGGATCTGGGCAAAGGGGTTTTGATAGATAGAGTAGCCGGACAAATTGCTGTAATCTGAGCACGCCTCTGCTTCCAGAGCCTCTTCCTTCTTGACAGACTTCTTAGCGCGCTTGGTGGGTGTTTGGTGTTTCATCTCCTCGTCATCATTGAGTGAGGCCTTGCGCTTGGACGGTGTTGTCGGTGGTGTGAGAATCGGAATGCCATTGTAGAGCTTAACAGATTCTTTTCTCAGCTTATAGTACTTTTGACTGTTGCCAGAGTTAGGAACATTAAAGACGCAAAGACATGTTAATGACCAGGTACTAACCTCACAGCAGATGGTGAAAGACCTTCACCTAGCAAACTGGCTACAGCGGCCCAAGTATCGGCAGATGGTTTGAGATTTGAAGACGAAACGGCAAGGAGTAACATCAGGCGCTCTCGTTCTGCAGTCCATTGGTATGGCATATTGGGCGACGTAAACTTGATTGAGAGCTGAAAGAACACAGACAGGTTATGAAGGCCGGAGGAGCTTGGGATGAAAATGACTTGAGAAGAGATGCAACTTCATAATAAATGTAGTTGCGTAGATCTTAGACCAGCTCGGAAATCGTGGCAGGCCCCATGGATGGTTGGAGTCAGGGATATGTAGTGCGTCTCGCTAGGGTGCAAAACGGGGCGAAAATTCACTGATAACTGTCCCAGTAAAGGACCAGATGCTGGCTAGAATGGTGCAATTTTGTATATGTCACCATGGTACGCTGGTTTTCGCTCAAAGACACGTTGGGGAAGAAAAGCCCAGTCTTTAGCAGGTTTTTGTTTCCTTAGCGTCGGAGAAGTGTTCATTCAAGCGATATGTATGAGAAAACGGCGGTGTGGGATTTGAGAGAGGGTCGATGAGTGTGGAAGTACTGCAGGTCAACACAGTAATTTTCGGCATGTATTTGGCACGTCATGACACGTAAAGGTGCGAAATGTAGGTCGTGCGCGAGGCATAAGGGCTTCTTCAAGAGGACAACAAGGCTGGTCAACCACAATCGTGAAGTGTATAAAAGAAGATGGCTGCCATGAGAGCTCGACGGCTCCTACTGTCGCCATAATCAGCGTTCGGATTCAAAGTCTATCAAGGCAGACCGTTACTCAAACCAAATCCCTCACTGCATCATGAGTATTCAAAACTCTGATATTGCCTTCCTCATTGCTGCTTTCCAGAACACAATCGGAACAGTTGAAGTATGTTAAGCCTGTCGCCAGGCTCAAGGGGTTGCTGGGTTCGTGTTCCTGACGGAGTTTAGGTCGATGGTCAAAAGTTGGCTCAGCAACTTGGCCTGAGCTTGTCCACCATCCCTCCCAAATTTAGTCAAATCCGGAAGCGCTACAACCTGAACGTCAAGGTGATGAACACAGGCGGGATTCGTCGGAGTAGAAACAGTGTAGGAGGCGCGATGCAGCCAGCACACAGCAATTCGGAAGTAGGAAAGGATGATGACCTTGCAAACGCTTCGTCAGTATCAAGCAACCATCAGGATCCATCAATGTTGAGGATAGGTTCGCTCGGGGATACATCTTATTTGTTGGTTGAGCAGTTTCGCGAACGTGGGGAGTTCGAGTCTTCTGGCTGATCCAGGGATGGGAACCGGTAATGCGAGTTGGTGCGTTTCCAATGCTCTGCACAATACAACAATTACACAGGCACTGTCCTTTTTCCTGCGTTCCCTTTGAATTTACTTTGAACACCTTTGCTCTCCGACTATAAGACCACGTAATGCTCCCATCTAACCACCTTGACTCCTATGCCACCATTTCTCAACCAGCCGATGCCAGACTCAGCGCTCGAGACTGCTTTGGTATTCAATGTAGGGCGTGAAAAAGTATGGGAGCTAGGGCACCTCTGTAAAGTAATTGTCGATCTGGTTTCGAAAGCGCCGATATGCGCTATCGTTGTAGGTGATCAAATAAGACATTGCGCTCATGTGAGCAGAGGGTGAGTGATTAGAGTTCGGAGGTAATCGTCCAAGCGTCGAGCTTATTAGCCAAATATATCTCTAGCATTGAAGTCATGCTATGGCGTCCATTCGTAGGAGTGTACTCCAGTTCATGCTCGGAGTAGACATATTGATGGTAAACGTAGGTGGTTATAATAGAGGAAATGTCAAGGGATTGAGTGCGAAGGCTTCATCCTCCTAGTCTGTAGGCCTCTTCTTCCACGGTAGCTTCACTCGTCATCAACGAAACGGTTAGCAATCGGACCGAAGAATGGCACCTCGTAATGATCCAACGTGTCGACACCCCTGTATGCGTGCATGGCGAGGAAGCCAATAAGGACAAGATCGGCCATCAACAACATCCAGGAGAGCACTCTCGACCACGACAGTATCAAGTGAAGGATAAATATGACAGTGAACAGCATGCTGGACTGCCAGGCATGGAACCTCACATAGTCGCTCTTGTGCTCCAGCAACAGTAGCAATACACCACCTGCTGGAGGGAGCAGTAGATATGCTAGCATAGCTTCGTAGTCCAAGCGCAGAGGTAGGCTGGTTTGGAAGGCCTCGAGGTTTCGTTCCCGTTGCGCATATGGATACTCTTCACTGCTTGCAAATGCATTTGGAGATGGCAATGCTTGTGACGTTACTTCCGAGATATTTCGAGAAGCGTGTATCGGACGTATCGGTGGCGAGCGTGCTCGGGGGGACTCGAAGGAAGGTCTGTTGAGAGGAGGTGAGCGTGCTCGCTCGCTATGACATTGTCAGTACGGGGGATGTAGGCCGTCGCGCCAGGAACTCACAGTTCTGGGGCATCCTGATACGGCGCAAAGTTGCCAGCCATTGTGCTTAACCAACAGAAGCCGGGATTTGACTTCACGACTACAGATGGTAATTACCCCAGTGCAATAGCAGGAGTATCATTTCAAGGATTGGGAAGGCTTGGACAGCCTCATATACGCGTCGGCAATCTACGCGTCGCCTATCGTGACATCGGCAATCACGATGGGATATGCCCTCTGCCACAGACGAAAGTCTTGCACCAACATATAGAAAATTTACTGGGGTCTACAGAGTGCCTTGTACAAGGTGTTGCTCTATGTCGTGCATACCAATTACATCTCTACGTATGGGCAATTCGAAGAATTCTTGGTCAAGTCAAGTCTTGCCTCTTACGCCTCGTGCTCTGCCTATACTGCTTGAGCCGCGTCTCGTACCGCTTGGACCTCTGAGCATGCTGGTATTTGCAGAACTAGCCGCTGGAGTAGAAGCTGTACTGGCAGTTGAACCTCTCCCAACACCCCTAGCACGTCCTCTAGTGCTGCTTTTGGACGCTCGTGTGGCAGCTTCGGCCCTCCGATTCTCCTCTTCTTCGGCTTTCCGAGCTGCCGCAGCTTTTCTCTCCTGCTCTTCCACCTCACGTCTTTCGGCAGCATCCTGCTTGGCTTGTGTTTCCTCTTCCATATCTGCAATGTCTTGGTTTGCGCCCTGCCACGACGGATCAAGAATAAGACGTTGATTGTGCTCGGTCTGCGAGAGGATGCGAGTCCAGGTATTCAGAAGCGATGAGGCAGCGCTGACAGTGGAGTTGACAGTCTGGTCGAGTCAGATGAGGCCGTTCAAAGGTGTGACATAGCTACCTTCAGGTTCACCTTGGCTTTTTCTAGACTCTGGAGCACGCCCTCTATCGCTTCATTAACTTTCTTTACGTTGGCCAACTCGTGCCTCAAGCTTTCTTCACGCGACTGGTCAGCCTCAGTATTCGAGCTTGACGCTCCATGATGGGCATTTCTGCTTTGAGATCTGGCTTTCGACGTCGACGGTGAAGGCTCATCAACCATCAATGAGAAATCATCATCATCGTCATTTGACGCCATTCTCCGGGCTTGTCAATACACCTCAGGTGATGAATGATCAGAGAACAGCAGTATCAATGTGCAATGTTGTAATTTTTGTTGACAATTGACGCAATGTGGGTGTGCTCTACGCGCTCAGACGCGTTGTGAAGAGTAGCGTGAAAGTGGGGTGGAGCTTCAGGGATATGCGCCATGACACCAGCCACCAGCACATCCAGACCTTCCAACCCAACCTCCCATGTTAGTCCATCACCGTTACTGAACGTAACCTCAACACCCTCCTCGCAGCTCCTGCCGTTTCCGCCGCTCCTACAACCCTTACACCCTGTATTTGCTAGACTTGCATTTTGTCGTACGCGCATTTTGTAGCAACACACATTGGAACAAAACCTCTCCAGCGCACGCACTTGGTCAAACAGCAGAATCGCAGTGACAGAACACTTCACTCTCACTTCCCGTGTCACCTGAAATAACTTTGCCGAGCGCTTGTTTGCACAACCTCGCCGTCATGGCATCGACACCTCCCGCACAGATTAGAGATGAAGCTCGTACACCGCCTACGCCGCTACATGGCAGCGCTTATCATTCGAAACCTTCACCTTCACCATACAACACGAGATCAAGTGTACAAAAGACGCCTGGCTCTGCAGAGACGTTCACAACTCGGTCGCCTCAATCATCTCACACTCCGCGCTCCCCACAGCGCGACTTTCACTCGGCGGACCTTCACTCGGTACAATTCACTCCTCAACGAAAGTCCACCCGTTGCGTACAGATCATATCGCCAGCCTCACCAGAGTCTGACACAACCACACATCTGCCCGCGCAAAACCAAAATCGTTCATACCTTTCAACCACAACGATCATGGCAGAGGGTATGCTACCGACCCCGGTCAAAACACCACAAAAACATAAAGATATAAAACCGAATATGGCTGCGCGCGTTCTGTTTCAAGACGCTCCGATTGCAAGTCCACGAAAGCAGAAGAAGCGACGACACAATGGCTTTTCCCTTGAAAGCTTTTCCGAGAACAGCGCTGCTCAGAGCTCAATTCCAATTTTCACCGACTCGAGAGATCAGCTTCCAGAGCTTGATGCAAGCGAGGAGAATCCCTTCTACGCCAAACCAGCTGATAAGCAACATTCAGTTCGGAAAGTCAAAGGAACATCTAAGCGTCGAAAAGTCTCGGCAGAGAAGCCTCTTGATCCACAAGTCGAAGATGCGATCAAGAAAGATGAAGGCATGGTTTACTTGTTGTAAGTCTTACCCGTGTTTTGAAGTTTGTGCACGATACTAACTCTTGCCCAGTCGAGGAAAGAAGGTCTACCGACGATTTGAAGATCTGGGTGACGAGGAGGAAATCATCGATCCTGAGGAGCTCGGCCTTCTCCAACGCGAGAGAGGTGGTCGAGAATTAACCACACCACTCAAGACTTTGACGAGAAAGTCTATCAAACCACGACGACTCTTCCAAACCGAGGAGAAGCAGCAACAAATCTCCTCGCAGACCGACGAAGAAGCTGAGACGGAGATTGAAGACAACCAAGAGGAGATTACGAGCGAGCGAGAACAGCCAAGCCCCTCACGAACAACCAGATCAACTGTTACTAGAGCAACTTCCTCGAGCGGCCAGAAGGGTAGTCCGTTTGACTCTTGGCGACGACTCAAGCCTGGTGCTCGATCGTCCCCATCTGCTCCAGCTTCCAGAAGTCGGAAGCGCACTGCTGCTGAAGCACTGGAAGCCTAAGCTGTCCTCCACACTCACTGAAAGTCTACGAATGTACGAGCACCCGAGCTTGATGATGTCCATCTGTGAGTTCTCACAAACACAATTGCAATTTTACGACGAGTGCTTTGGTGATGAATTATGAAGCTACCAAATAGTCTTTTGCAGCAACAGGCGCACGATTTTGAGGTTACCGCTTTCAGTGGCGATTGACAGAATTTTGTCTGGTCATGCCTGAAGCACAGCGTTCCTAGTGTTTGAACAATAACACAGCCTTTTTCCATAGACATGAACATCCCATCAGCATTTATGCGGGCTGCTTCACTAGTAATGACTATTGTTGAGATGGAAGAAGATACATCAATTCCTAGTATTTCAGCGATCCATTCTTCAGTACGATCCACTTTCCTATTGCAACGTTTTCCCCGGAGACGATTTGCTGGCTGACCAAATATTCAATTGGCAGCACCGCGTAGATATCAAGAACGGATCAGTAGATATATAAGTTTTAGCAGCAGTAGCATGCGCAACTTAGGTCACCATATCAACAAGACCTGTCTTCATTTTCCTCGTAAACTCACCTCCCACTCCTTGACAGCTAATGCTCAACCCCAGACATCTCAATATGACCACCCATCCCATTCTCGAACACAACTTCCCCTCCTTTCACCTCGATCTCTGTCACACCGGAAACAACGCCCCCTTCAACTAGCCTAGCAAGTCCCAGCTGGCGCCGTCCAGCATGAACAGCTAGCTCTTTTGTTCGTGCTGCGCCGACGTAGTGTGGAGATTGTGCCTGCTCGTGCAAGGCAGGATACAGTACGTAGGTCGGGTGATTCTGGTATTCCTGAACCTGGTTGATGGAGGTAGAGTGAGACAGCAGGTGGTGGTGAAGGTCAAGATGTCGTGATGAGTCATGAGATATGGAGGACTAGGAAGGAGGTGGTCGTTGTTATGGGCGATACAGAAGGGACGGGTATCCCAGGACGGACATCGGGGAAACTTCTGTCAGAACTCGTGGTGCATGAGATGTTCAGAATGGATTGAAGGGGCATGTCGATACCAGTATTAACTAGATCAATTTTAGGGGTTAAAACGTCTGTGACACTTGTCCTCGGTCCTAGCTAGAACACCTTGAACTCATAGCCGGCATGCGTGCGACAGCCAGGACCACCGTATTCCTCTGGTTCAAGCGGCGCTGGCTCTGGTGCCGTAGGTGTCGCCTTCTAAGGCCAGCGCCAGCCCGACTGTGACGATACTTCCTGTTCAGACACATCCTGCTCAAGAGACTCGGGCCACGAGTACGTCTTCACACCCCAGAATGTTCCGCAGCGAGTCCACGAGTTGTGTGCTTGATCCTTCTCTCTGACCACCAGCCCGCAGTAGTCCTGTCTCTCCAAATCTTCGTGCAATGCCACAAGAACCACGAGACCGTCTTCGCAGACATCAAGGTCGGAAACAAACCTGTGGTCTGCTTCAGTGCCCGCTAGCGACAGGCAGCACTTCGTAGATGACGAATCAACTGCTTCGATCTTGTGATCGTTGATGGTAGCCCAGGCTCCTGGAACGTCACTTATGATCTGGCAGCCGTCGTCCCATATGAAGTTAGCACGGCTGATACGAGAAGTTAGCGGACCGTCGTTTTCTTCCTCTTCATCAGACAAGTGCCGATGACCACTCGATGGACTATGCGTGTTGTGAAAGGGCAAAATCGGACCCGAGATCGAGGCCCAGGACCATGAGGGTGCCACGTTGAAGAGTCTTCTGTGCACGAGCACACTCGTTTCGTTACACCGGCACACTCTTTCAGCGGATTCCACGCTGTGTGCGGGTTGCCACATCAACTCATAAGCCAGATCGTGGGCCCACAAGCCGTGGCGCATGGTATACCACGGCGCAGTGTTCCGCGACATTGCACCCAGGACACTAGCCATTCCTTCAATGGCTCTCTACCTGTCAGTTTCCTTCGACAGTTGTCGTTGAGTGTATTCCACCAGTGTTCTCGCCCACAGATCTAGGAAGTAGTCCTCTTTGGCAGGTCCGATTCTCATGCTCCGCATCAACACACGGCGTACCCACCTGCTTTTCTCTGGTATATCAGGTTTCTGCGCCACATTTCCATCTTCTTCGACATAGGAGCGTGGAAACGGAAGCACAAAGGGCTCGCTCTCACAGTGAGTCCTGCATTCCCAAAACATATAGCTGCGACTGAAATAGACAGTTCGAGGAGAGAGATGTTCCTCTTGGAAGATCCAAGCTCTCGATTGAAGGCCGTGCTGGCTTCGCCCGGAGGACGCCAAGGGAACACTGAGTGGTGGGTTACTTGACTGGAGTTGCTCTTCTGTGCATAATATTAGGTCTAGGATATCGATATAACATCGCTGTAAAGCTAGAGGATTACGCTCTGTGAACAGAGGGTCTTGTGCACCTGTCTCATCTAGTGCTGCAATGTTCAGCGCGGCGTTGGCGTAGTAGGCGCCCATATTCGCAGCTTCTCTGGCGAAATCATCCTCACAATCCTGGAGGATGCATAAACGATCTATCCAGAGATATCTGAATCCAAGGTGGTAGGATATATAGATGGCATCCTGTATGGTCTTTGGTAGAATCGAGAAGTGAATTTCATCATGCCATGCTGCGAGTTTATCCTTGGTCAGGAGCGACGAATCGTCCCAGGATGTTTCTCCCCAGCGATAGCTTAGGGCGACGTATTTCGCAACAGGTTGGAACTCAAAGAAAGTCCCTGGAATGCACCTTAGGCTAAGAGGGTCGTCAATTATCTCAAGGAGGCGTGTGGGTATCGTGCTTCCTCCATTCAAGTGGAGCCCAGGAGAAATGTAGCGGTTGCAGCGGTGGTGGTTAGCCTGACAACTACTCAGCCATGTCTTAATCTTCGATAACGCTTCGACACCTGCAACATGTGTTGACAGGGGATCAGAATGCAAATTCCCGCGGTCGGAGAGAAGATGTTGTGCACTTGGAGCAGCATCCACGTTGAGCGCTCCAAGTACCAGTCGCTTTAGGAAGCCCTTCACTTGAAGGTTGGGCTCAAAATGAGCCAAGAGCGGAATCAGGTCATCCTGTCCTTCTGGTTGATACACAAGACGTATAGGGGCTTCCACCTCACCAGTCTCGATGAGCCAGAGTCCGCCACGGCTTCGACAGCTTGCCTTAGTCCGTGCGCTCAGTAGGATCGAGCACATATGGCAATGCATAACGGCAAAGGTCCTCGAAGCTGCAAGTTCTTGGTAGCGCCTCACTCTCTCTTTGCATGGCCCAGCATGATAAGAAGTCTTCACAGAGGCACGGAATGCTGGGTTCCAAGTTACCTCAATATGCTGTCTGCAATCATGCGAAATGTCCTCTATCTGCTTTCCTTGTGAAATTGCTCCTCGGACCCGAAGCCACCGCTGTCGCCATTGTTGCAGCAGAATCGAGCTGCAAACCCACTCTCGGCATTCGTGACACAGCTGGTTTGGATCGATCGTTGTACCATACGAGATAGCCAATGCTTGAGCAAGGTCCTGATCGCGTTGGACAGCAAAGTCTGCTGCCATATGACGAAAAGATGTTCGGTTGATGCTTTTAGTTTCTGCCCTGCAACGAATGTCAGCTGACAGAAAGGTGCTATGGCTTATCGTTGCATGATGTGCTTGAGTATAACTTGGCAGTGTATGCAGGAGTTTACCAACATGACAGGGTCATATTGCATGGGATGTCACGTTGGCCGTCACATCAGCGTAGATTAATCCTTTAGTCAGCCAATTGTTGTGATAATTCCACGTACGCTCCATTCTCATAAGACAAAGTAATTGTGAAATTATGACCACTTTTATTACTGACATTGCCCAGAGGTGCTGCTCATGAAGGCGATGAAACAAGCTCTAACTAATAAGCATTATCGACCGCCAAGAAAAGGATCATTAGGGGAACTTTAGTGCACGTTTCAGG